>PVLC010003806.1:0-92419 GCA_004027655.1 Graphiurus murinus
GGACTCCAGGTGAAGGAGAATTCTTAGGTGAACAAAAAATTTGACTTAATGGAAGGTAACGGGAGGAGGGGGGGACACCCTAATGAGCATGATGTACTTATAAGATCACATCAAAGTCAATCACTAAACTGACCAGGAGATAGGGGGAGGGTGGGTGGGAATTGGGGAAGGGTTAATGAGAAATATGTGCATGGATGTCATTACCTGTACTAGTTTGTACCCAACAAAAATGTGTAATTAACCCTGTTGTACCCAAGAAATGTATAAAATTCCATGCTAAAAAATTAAAAAAAAAATGGTACAAAAAAGAAAAAAAAAAAAAAAAAAAAAAAAAAAAAAAAAAAAAAAAAAGAAAAAAAATGTCAATCATTAGACCATTTGAGAAAAACTGCAATATAATATTTCCATAAAAATTAAATGCTTGAAAAAATAATTTGCAGATGTAAAAATATTTCAAATCAGACACTAAAAACTCATGACAAATATAAACAAAACCCAGGAAGATATAAAATGACTAAACTCAGGAAAGAAATTGTATAAAAAGGGAAATCTCTAGAAGTGAAAACAACATCAAATTGAGAAAATGTTGACTAGAAATTTTAGTAAGGACCATTTGGTATTCAAGAGAATGAAAACAGGGCAGAGAATGAAAATCAAGGAAGAGGTAAAGAGCGTTGAGAGAAGGAATTTGGTATAGGCAAAGAAAATTTAACATTCAAATAATTGGAGTCTCTGGAAAAGAAAAAACAATGTAAAAAAAAAAAAAACATTAGACCATAATCCAAGAATTTTTTCCAGAAATAGAGAAGACCTATTTCTGTATATTGAAAAGACCAATTGTTATGGTTTGAGTTTGGAATGTTCCCCCCAACCAATACAGCAGAGTTCAGGGGTGGGGCATGAATGGAGGAATTGGGTCAGAGATGGCATGGTCTTGAGGAATCTATCCCTGTACAATTCCTATCTCTCTATGTTCTTCCAGCCACCATGAGCTAGTGGCACTCCTCTGCCATGCCTTATGGGCATGATTTCTTCATTAGAGGTGGCAAGCTATAGACTAAGCTTCTGAAACCATGAGCTAAATAAAATGCTCCTCCTCTAAGTTGTGCTTGTTGGGTATTTTGGTTACAAAGATGAGAAAGGTGACTAGAACATCCTCTAAGTACACTATGAAGTGAAAATGGATCTGATCTGAATTAGCCACCTCTAAACACATCCTAGTAAAACCATTAGACTTCAAAATCAAAATTCTCATGGGACTTTCAGAACAAAATTAACAACAAAACCTACATTATTTACAAAAGACAATCTAATCCACATAAAATTTCCCTTTAGCAATATGCCAAGTCAGGTGACAGTGGAAAAAATTAACTCAAGTATTTCATATCCAGCCAAGCTGTCCTGCCAGTATCCAGTTTATTGCAAACACACTGATAAGTTTGCAAGAATTAAGACATAATACACATCTACGCACTATGATGAATCTGCTGTAAAACAAATTCATCCAGTTAAATAATAATTGGAGAAGCTTTTGTAAGGGCAGCAAAATGAGAATAAGCAGGGCTCAGAGTATACTGATTAGAGCTCAGAAACAAATATCTAAAAGCTGAATAAGAAAAAAGGAAAGAACATTTCTAACATGCTCATGTATAGGTCGTGACAAGAACACAAATACAAGTCATTTTAAGTACAAGATAAAACAAAGAAACAAGTAAACATGATCTGATAGAGGCTGTGATATCAAATCTTTCATCAATTGACCAGACAGTATAGAAATCCACTCCCTCTTATCCCGACCCCAACTCAGGATAACTCTGAAGGGCCAACTCAGCTCCAGAACTGTCTATGGGGTTGCCTGAGGCTTTCACTGAGTCTTTATTACAGCACACTTTCCCCTTTGGCCCAGTTCTGCTCCCTTCACCTCCCTTCTACAGGTTTTGATCAAAGGTTTTATGTTAGTCAGCTTTTCATTGCTATAACGGAAATGCCTGACAAGAACAACCTAAAGGAGAAAATATTTATTTTGTTTCATGGTTTCAGAGGAATCAGTCCATGGTCAGCTGGTTCCAAGAGAGAAACATCATGGTGGAAGGGTATGGTGAAAAAAAAAATGCTCAGCTCATGGCAGCCAGGAAGCAGGAGGTGGGTGGGGGAAAGGTCTGGGAAAATAAAATAAGCCCTTCTAGGGTGTGCCCTGAGTGACCTTTCCTCCAACTGAGTTCTACCTACCAGAGGTCCACTCAGCTATAAATTGATAAAGAGGAAGTCAGAGCTCTCATGATCTAATCATTACCTAAAATCCCCACCTCTGAACCTTGCTACCCTGGAGACCATACTTTTACCACATGAGATTTTGTGGACATTCCAGACCAAAACCATAACATATTATCTGCTAGTATGTATCTAGCAGGATAATCTCCACTTCCTAGTCTGCCTCTTTTAGAACATAACCTGTGAGGCTTGACAAGAAGTGGCCTCGCAGCTACTAAAATAGAATTTTGTAGCTAGATCACCCATCAGCTGGCTGGCTGACAATTAGGACCCCATTACTGGTGGCCACTGAAGCACAAGATGGCAGTGCAAAGTTCCCCTGGTGATAAGTTGGGGTGGTGTGAGTTCAATAGGAATATACTAATTGCTCAAGATATCCAGGCATTTGAGCAAAATAGTGGAAATAAAAATCATAGAGACAATGAGACTATCATTAAACTATTGCTGAGCTGGACTGAAGCTGTGGGAAAAATAGTAAAATCATCAAATATTCATCATTAGGCATCAAATAAATCTAAACACAAATACCATTGAGCCTACTAGGTAGCATAACAAAGACTTTCTCATCACCTGCATCTGCAGAGTGGTGGAAGCTGAAGATCAGGCTTAGGCCTTACTCATAATAGCTGATGTACAGATATGGAACTCTCAACTGTGACACAAGGGATAGAAAAACACAAATTGTTGGACTGAAAATTTTGCATCTCTTAATTCCCTGGAATGTTCTGAGCACCCAGAAGTAGCCCTTCCCTCCTATTGAGGGTAAGCACCTTTCCTCCATGTAATGGTTTGGATTTAGCATGTCCCCCCTGGCCCTCACAGAAACAAGATAGCAAGGTTGGAAGCAGGGCTTGGTTGCTAAGGAGGGGTCCCTGGAGATGTGGCCTTGGGGGTTATATGTGGTTCTCTTCGCTCCCTGCTCACTCTCTCTTGCTTCCAGCCTCCATCATGTGAGACCAGAACCTTGCCCTCCCCCTCTCTGCTTCTTGCAGCCATGCTCTGATCTCCAAACCCTGCCTTCACATGGACTGAACCTGAAATCTCCAAAAAAACTGTGAGCAAATAAATCTTCCTTCCTCTAGGTTATGTGGTCAGTAGTTTTGGATTATATCAGTGAGAAGGTTAACCAAGAGTTCTACCTTTGCTTTAGACAGAGTATCATAAAAAGAATACAGCCAAGTTCTTCCATAAAAAAATAGCCAAATTGATTAGAGGAAGCTTTTTGGCACACCGTCAGAGGACAGCAGCCTCTCCTTGCTGCAGGTGTCTCACCCCGCACTCTCTGCACACCCTCAGGACCCTGCCTCACCTTGCTTCTTGATTACTAAGCCAGAACTAGAGTTAAGTCATAACCCAACCCATTCAGGAATGTGGCACATGTGGGAAAGAAGGAAAGCAATTTAACCCAGTTGTATGACCTACTCTACATATGCCGGAATGGGCCAAAAGAGTGCACTGGAGACTGATTCAGAAGTTGTTTAAGCAAGGACAGGGGGATCAACTGGCATAAGAGGAATTTTGTCAGTGGAGGAGCACTCATTCAGAATATAGTGATGAACACCCTTACAAACATCCCAGGGAGAGGAAACAATAACCTCTAATAACACTTCAGAATGTAATGGTTTTGGAGAGGAAAAAAACTATTTATTTATTTATTTATTTATTCATTCATTTATTTATTTATTCTGGTACTGGGATTGAATAAAGGAGCATTCTGCCACTTAACTGCATGACAAGAATGACGTCATGCCCACCACCTTGTACTCAGCTTCATCCTCAAACGCAACATAATATTTAATCCATTGTGTACTTGATAATTGATCAGTTTTGCTAAATTCACATATGAATGAATAAGCTCCTAGTATTTTTCAAGTCCTAGGTGTATCTGTCTAAGATAGAGTTAGGAACAGGCATGATCCTATCGGTGCTGGAATTTGTAATCAAGAAATAAATAACTTCTCATAGCGGAACTTAAGAAGATAGTGCCTAAAAAGCTGAGCAGGCCAGGTGTGGCGTAAAAGCTGGGCATGGTACCTATGCCTGTGACACCAGTACTTGGGAGGCTAAGATAGGAAAATCACAGGTTTGAGGCCAGCCTCAGAAAGTTAGTGAGGTCCCTCAGCAACTTAGCACTGGGGTGTAGCTCAGAAGTAGAATTCCCCTGGATTCAATCAATAGTATGACAAAAAAAAAAATCTTAGCAGAATACCTGGCACACACTTAGCAGCGGTGCTATAGTTGGGATTTCAACAAGGTTGCAATAAAAAGAGTGTGTGTGTATGTGTGTGTGTGTGTGTGTGTGTGTGTGTGTGTGTGTGTGTGTTAATATGATACATGATTAATGTATGAAAAAGATGCTAGAGGGAGAAGTATATCAGTTAGCTTGTAAATCTATTTTTTTTTGGTGCTTGTACATCTTTTTTTTTTTTTTTTTTTTTGGTGCTAAAGATTGAACCCAAGTGCATTCTACCTCTGAGTCACGCCCCCAACCATATTTTATGTTTAATTTTAAGACATAATCTCATTAATATGGTAATGATCTCACTAAGTTGCTGAGGATGGCCTCAAACCAGTCTTAGCCTCTAAATAATGGTATTACAGGCATGTGCCACCATGCCCAGCTTTTACACCTGTTTTTAAGGAAAATGGCAGATCACACGACATTTGGATAACTTAAGTGACATTCCCTGGAGTTGATTAATGTTGAACTATGATAGAGGAAACAAGGATGGGAAAGATGAAGAAAAGAATGAAGTCACGGAAGAATGAACGAATGAGAGGAAAGTCACAATGGACGGACAGAACAGCAAAGGCAGAGGTGGTATTGATGTTTGCATAGTGCCTTCTCGGTCAACACTAAGTCATTTTCATGATTTGCACAGCCCACAACTCAGCCATAGACAACTTTCCCTGGAGGTTTGGGAGCCACGGAGAACAAATATCCTCAGAGGAAGTATGATGATTCATAAGATGATGCCTAGGGAGACTGTCAGAAATAAAATCCCCAGGAAAAGAGAGAGGCAGAAGAGCTAGAGAGAAAGCTCAAAGTGATCCATCAGATTGACTTGCTTCTCAGCCCTCATTTCATGCTATTTCTACACAACACACAGTCTAAAGAGAGGCAAAGTGATGTGTAAATGCCAAGTTTACAAAACTGGTTGTAGGAGCACACTGAAAGGGAGGTGGTGGAGAGATGAAGCGGGGAAGAAAGTTTGGCTTCAATAATCCTTTAGGATCAGAGCTTTATAGAATCCTCCTCTTGGTGAAATTTCCATAATGGCCCAATTTGAAGAGTCCTCATCATCTCTTTTGGAATCACCCAGTAGATTTTTTTTTTTTTTTTTTTTTTTTGTGTGGTACTGGGGATTGAACTCAGGGGCATTCTACCTCCGAGCTACACCCCCAGCCCTATTTTTTATTCTTTATTTTGAAGCCGAGTCTCACTAAGTTGCGGAGTGTCTCACTAGGTAGCTGAGGCTGGCCGCGAACCCGGATCCTCCGGTCTCAGCCTCCCAAATGCTGGGATTACAAGCGTGCGCCACCACGCTCGGCTCACCCAGTAAATTTTAATAGCATTACAATTTACTAATGGACAGTTAAAGTGGGTCTTCTAATTCTGGTAGGAACCATAAAAATTAAAAATTTCACCTGGACAAGAAGAACACAGTTTCAGAATTGGGAGTGTCTACAAGGCCATGTAACACTTTTTCTGCACTTAGCATTGTGGGTAGTGAGGGATATTATGTATTTCTGAACTAGAGACTCAGGACAGTCCTGGAGAATTGATTTAGGATGAAGAAGATGTTCACTAGCGAGGAGATTCATTGATCAGATTAAATGTTAACAGCATTGTAATGAATTAGCTACAGACTGATTTAAGCAGCAGATATTTTGGAAAATGCTTGTCTTAGTGTTATATACCGGACTTTGGGCACATTTTATGCAACAGTTTTCAATTTTTAATCAGAATATTTACTAAAGAGTGCATCCAAAATCCTGACTTTACTTCCAGGACTAATATAACTTTGGTTATAGAGTTGAACAGTGAGATCTCTTCCCACCCATACAGAGTTCACTGAACAAGTAGACTTGGCCCAGGCATTGAGTGCAAATGCTTTTCTGTGTGCACTGACACCTGTAATACAGTAAATTCTCCAACAATTTAGAGCTCCAGAAACCTCACTTTGCAACAAGCCACTGGTGGGTTCAGGTGAGGTCAAAGGTACTGTGCAGAGACTATGCATTCATTCAACAAGGATGTATTGAATAATGATCATAAGCTAGTCCCTGTAACACAGACATGAAAAATAATACCATCACTGAGAAATGTGAACATTGGTGTCATAACAAATGAGGTCATTAAGGTCACCTGTGGGGGAGCGAATCAAAACAATATGATGTCTTGAAGGATGAAAGAAAGGTTTCCTGGTGGAGAAGTAAGGAAAGATATGCCAAGCAGATTCCTTGCTGCCATTAACAGCTAACATTTATCAGGTGCTTTCTAGAAGCTACATGCTATGCTAAGTGCTTTGTGTGTATTGGTTAGCATCATCCTCACAATCCAGATACTATTTTTATACAATTTTTAATAGATAAGGGGATTGAGAATTCAAGAAGTCAAGTCCTACACCCAAACTCCTAGAGCTATGGAGTAGTAGTCTGTATTACAACCTTGGTCTTTTTTACTCCAAATGAAATATCCCCATATAACAATCATATTACCTCTCCTGAGCCAGGTGTGGTGGTGCACACTTGTAATCCCAGCATTTGGGAGGCTGAGACCAGAGGATCTGGGTTCGCAGTCAGCCTCAGCTACCTAGTGAGGCACTCCACAACTTAGTGAGACCCTGTTTCAAAACTAAAGAATAAAAAATAGGGCTGGGGTGTAGCTCAGAGGTAGAATGCTCCTGAGTTCAACCCCCAGTAGCGCAAAACAAAACAAAACAAAAAATCATATTCCCTCTCCTGTTTAAGTTTACTCAACCAACATAAAACAACCACATTATCTCTTCTGATTTGAAGTTTATTCAACAACAAAATGTTCATTAAGTTTCCTAAGTTTATCATTAGTGGGGCAAGTATTGACATTATTTTTTCAATTAAAAATTTTATGGTGCATTGTAATTATATATCATAACGAGGTCCAGAGTGATAGAGGCATACATGCACACAGCACTTGGTGTGTTTCCCTGCAGATCTCACCCTGCTGCCCCCTGCACATAATACTGAAATTAGCATTGAAAGCTTCATATATATACATAGCATTATTTGAACTGTGTCCTTCACCAAGTCTCCCCTTTTCCCTCCCCACTTCCCTCCTCAGATCCCCATCCACTATTCCACTAGTACCTTCCCTCATTTGTCTGAAGTTCCTTTTGTTTCCCAATTTCTCTTTAGCTTCCCCATATGAGTGAAAACATACAGCCCTTAACTTTCAGAAACTAATTTGCTCAGCAAATTCTCCAGTTCCATCCATTTTCCTGCAAATGACATCATTTTGTTCTGTATGGCTGAGTAAAATTCCATCGTGTGTACATACCATATTTTCATAACTCATTCATCTTTTGATGAACACCTAGGCTGGTTTCATAGTTTGGCTATTGGGAATTGTGCTGCTTTTAAACATGGATATGCATCTATCACTATAATATTCTGACTTCAATTCCTTTGGAAAGATCCACAAGAGTGGTATGGCTGAGTCATATGATGGTTCCATTCCCAGTCTTTTGAGGAACTTGAGGTTGTTTCTGAATGCAACTTTTGACATTCCAATCACTGGAGTATTACAACTTCTAAATATGCATCTATTTATTATCTTTTCTGGACAAATTGCATTTCTGGTCCATAAAACCAAGAACCAAAAGCGATGGTTGGATTTCAGCCAGATAAAGAAGACTGAGGTACCTCCTAATTGAAGACTTCAGTAAGGTTTCAAGATTTTTAGTTTGGCCAGAAAGGCATATGTAAAGCTGGGGCCCAGAGAGGTGGTTCTGTGAACGAAAGTAAGATGGCTGAAGGAAGGCCAAATGCTTTGATTAGGAACAAAGAAAGGAATGTGTCTTTACTGGATGCAGGACTAACACTGCCCATCTTGGGGTTGGGCTCTGCTATGGCCATGATGGAGGCAGCAATGGATTTGGGGCCAGCCATGGCCTCTATGGAGTGGGCCCTGTGACTATGATTGAAAAGGGCCCAACAGCTGTGATTAAAGAGGTTGTGACTGCCTTTCCTGCTGATGACCAATCTCGGAGCTCATGTAATGCTGGCATTGCTGAAAAAAAGTGGTCATGGAGACTTCTCCACCAGATTTCCAAGGAAGGCCTGGGAGGCCAGGCAATGTGTAGCAGGGTTGAAATCCCTGCAAGCAGGTCCAAGTGGGGCAAATTGTGAAGCTGTGAGGGTGAAGCCAAGGTTGCAAGAAAAAGCCGAGATTTAGAAATGCCAGAAACATGGAACAACCACAAGGAAAGACTGCAAGCTGTGAGCCATGGAGCCAGGCAGAAAAGTAGTACGGTGCCCAAGCAATTAACCAGGTCACAGGGATGGGGCCACCAATGCCCCCTGGTGATGGCTTCTCACTGCCATGTGACTTGGATGCTAGAAATGAAGCCACAGGATTAAATGCTTGCCCTGCTGGATTTCCATACTGTTTTGGTCCCATTCCTTCTTCCTATGGTCTTATTTCTCCCCTTTGGAATGCAAATGTTTACTCTTTGCCATTGTATATTGGATGCATGTAACATGCTTTGTATATTGATTTTCATATTTCTTTTACAGGGGCTCACAAGAGTTCACTTTGAGTCTCAGAGGAAACTTTGAACTTTGGGACTATTGAGGGATGCTGGAAGTGTTAAGACTTTGGGAACTCTTGAAGGTGGACTAAACGCATTTTGCATTCTGAAATGAGCATAAGCTCTTCAGGGGTCAGGGCAGACTGTTATAGTTAGACATAAATGGCCCCTGAATCTCTCATAAATTGGTGTTTGGAGTTGATATAATTGAGTCATGAAGATCGTGATCTCAGCAGTGGAGAAATCTGAGTGGTGGCCTAGGCCAGTAGGACGTGCCTGGAGAAGGTGGGTCCCTGGCGGTGCAGCCTTGGGGATTAGATATGATCTTCCTCCTCTCTCTCTTGCTCCCGCTCTCTCTCTCTCTCTCTTGCTCCCATCCTCCATCATGTGAGAGCTAAGCCTTGCATTCTCCCTCTCTCTGCTTCCTGCCACCATGCCCTGAGATCCACAGTCTCTGGCCTCCCATGGACTGCACCCCAAAATGCCTATGGAAACCATGAGCAAATAAATCTTCCTTCCTCTAAGTTGTATGCTCAAGTCTTTTGGATTATAGCTGTGAAAATGTGGACTAATATAGTGTTAGAGCACTCACCCAGCATTCACCAGGCCCTTGGTTCAGTCCTGAGCACTGGCGGGGGAGGCAGGGGGCGGTAAGGTTTAGAATACTCTGAACCTCTTAGCATGTACTTCAGTTGCTTTGTATGTCACTCGTGAATAAGGACGGTTAATAGGTAACAAACAGCACCCCAGTGCTTTACTAAAAGAGAGAATGAGTAGACTTGGAACCCTATTTCTGAGAAGCTTCAATTCTTTATTAAAAATCCAAATTTTTGTCTATACATTTGGTACTATAATTGATCTAATCGCTCAATATTTTATCATGTCAGATAGAAGTGTATGTAGAAGAAAACAAAGTCTGGTCTGAGTTCTGTGTAGCGCACTGGTAATACTGGCCTTACTTATTAAGGAAATGCTCATGAGTCAAAGTCTGTGGTAGCGCAATGAAGAACATGACCAGGATTACCATAAAGAGGGAAAAAGTAGAAAAGGCCAGTGAGGCTCGGCAATAGCACCTGAGCTGATCCTTGAAGGATGAGCAGGAGGTAGCCATGCAAAAGGATAAGGGAAGAAATTCCATGGCAGAAGTGACAGCAAGAACTCAGGTTCTGGATTAGTAGAAAGCTTAGTGTTCAAAGACTAGGCCCTTATATTTGATTAGAGAAAGTCACAAAAGCCATAGAGTTCCATGGAAATTCACCACATTAGATGAGTGCTCCTCAGACTTGGAATTTCCAGAAGGCACTGAGACTTTGCGCCAGTAGCTTTCTGAGAAGCTATACTCTTTTGGAAGCTAATGGAGAAGCATTTATAGAGTTGCTAAACCTTACACAGAGCTTCTCTGTTCTTATACTTGAGACCATTCCTCTGTACTTTGAATTTCTTAGGGAGAAGAAGGTTCCATGATCAAGAGATAGTGTCGGGAATCAGAGAGGCTACCTTTTAATTCCAACACTTTACTAGGTATAGACATATTACCTGGACAGCTTACTTAAGCCAGTCTTCTTCCTTTACTCTTTTTCTTCTTCTTCTTCTTCTTCTTCTTCTTCTTCTTCTTCTTCTTCTTCTTCTTCTCTTCTTCTTCTTCTTCTTCTTCTTATTATTATTATTATTATTATTATTATTATTACTATTATCAATTCCAGACACCTTTGTGGACTGTGTCACAAAGGGTGTACTTCTGATTCCTACTCTGGTTTCTGCAAACATTCTCATGGTCATTGATGCAGTGGCAACATCTTGCCTTCAGCACTTTCTTCGTTTGTTGTCTCAGATCGTATCTAACACAGAACCATGTTCTGCATTTAAGTGTAGCTTGGAACTAAAGTAAAATCCATGTCTCTGGGAGCTCCCTCAAGCAATGAGTGCAGAAATCTAAGAATCTTAAACTCCCAGATTCTACTGAACACACCAGGCTGTCAGATGAACACAGCCCTCCAAGAAGGGAAAGCAACTTCCCATTTCCGAGACACCTTGAAAAGATCACACCTCCGAGACACCTTGAAAAGATCACACCTGAGGAAGATGCCTTGAAAGGAGATGCTTTTTCTCTTCAAGATCCACTCACCACTTCTTGCCAAGACCAGTAACTTGAGTCTTGTCTCAGCACAGCCTGAATAAGGATTCAGGATTTACTGTCCTGGCAAAAAGATTTGGAACCAGTTCAAATCCTTTGCTGGGATTGTTCCTTGAAGGTTGTACACAATGATGGTACACAGCAAATGAGTTGGAGATGCCAAAACTGCCTAGACAGAAAATCGAAGAAGCCAAAAGCCTTCTAACGTAAGAATGTTAGAGTGGATTTATTATGTGAGTCCAGAAAACCCCACTATCTGACTATAGAACTAATCATAGAGTCTCCTTCTCGAAGGCCATTATAAAGGCTCTACTGAGAATGGAGAACAGATGTGAAAAGCTCAGTGGCGGCCTCCACCTATTGTTGTGGTAGGAGAATGTGCTACCTTGGTGCTGGGATGTTTTGTATCAGTGGGTTATGAAGTGATCCCCAAATAACAAAGGCCAAGTAATAGCTCAGCCTTCTGAAGCAAAGTAGATGTGATTGTCAAAATAGGAAAGGCCAAGAGCCATCTAGTTGCCTTGACCTGAAGGGAGGTATGGTAGAGTCTCATAAACTAGAATATTCCAGGGAACAAGATGGATGGACATCTCACAAGGATGATAGTCAACATGAATTAATATAATCTCCACCCCACAATGTAGCCAGCAGGAAACTTAATCATATTACCATTCCCCAGGACATGATGCCAATCTACAATGTTCAGGATATCATGTTAATATGAAAGGAGGTAGAAAGTACTGGCGATCTCTGGCGGGATGAATGCATGTCAGAGAGTTAGAGATAAATCACTGAAGAATTGGCTGTCTCCCCTGTTAGTGATGTTTTTAGAGATCCAGTGATCTAAAATATCCCTCTAAAGAGGAACAATTTTTATATCTTGTACCTTTTAGTACTGAGAAGAAGCCAAAGGACTTAGTGTTCTGATATGAATTTTGGAGGCAGCATACTGACTACACTTGGGAGTAATTCTCCAATTATTATTTTGTGTCTTTCAAGATTGATTTATTTGATGTCTTGAAAGATTGACAGTTTTGACAGTAAGAGAAGGCTCCATAACAGATTGAGGCTGTGGTACTAGCTGCCCTACAACTTGACCCTGGTGACCTGGCAAGAGCCAATGGTGCTCTGTAACAGACAGGATACTGCCTGGAATCTCTGTCAACCCAACAAAACTGACATGATATAAACCTGTTTCCATTGCAGAGAATGTTACCATTTAAAAGGTACCACCTAGGCTGGGCGTGGTGGCACGAATTTATAATCCCAGTACTTGGGAGGCTGAGACGGGAGGATCACAGGTTCACAGACATCCTCAGCTACTTAGTGAGACCTTCCGCCACATAGTGGGACCCTGTTTCAAAATAAAGAATAAAAAAAATAGAACTGGGGGTGTAGCTAAGAAGTAGAATGCCCCTGGGTTCAATCCCCAGTACCTCAAAAATAAAATAAAATGTACCACCTGTAGTGCTGGTGGTCCCTGGAAAGACTGAGCATCTAACTACAGGATACCAGGTTAGGGAAGCCATTAATTAAGCATGAATTGGCCATTATTGGATTCTCCTTTTCACAATATTAGACAAGCCCAGCAGCAATTGACTAGACACCAGGCAATATAAAGAACACATTCATAATCAGAGCCAATCAAAGTTACAGATATAAGTAAATTACATGAAGATGTCCCTCAACATATAAGCAACACACTTCCAGCATCACAGGTGACTCACATCTATAGCCCCACATCATGGGGGGCAGGGGTTCCTATGACTAAAAGATGGAGGCGTTAAAAAACCGAGACCTGGTTCACGATGTGCTTTTTTTTTCTCTTCCATTTTGCTAATTTGAACTAAAAATGGACTGCTACTTGAATGCAACCTCTTTAAGTGTGATATTAAAAACCAATTGCATTAATCAGGGTTCTCTGGAGAAACATAATAAACATGATATGTATATGTATATAAAAGGGGACTTATTCAATTGGTTTATGCAAACAGAAGATGGATAGTCCCACAATGGCCTTCTGCAGACTGGAGAGCCAGAGGAACCAGTGGCTGCTCAGTCCAAGAAGCTGGAGCCTCAGAACAAGAGGAACCTATGATGCAGCCCCAGTCCAAGGCTGCAGATGTGGAGGCACCCTGGAGAATTGCTCCTGAGAGTCTGCATTGGAAGACTGGAGAAGCTAGAGTCGAGGTCTACAGCAACAGCAGCAGCAGTAGGCACACCCACCCCAGAAGAATCTAGCTTGCATCTGCTGCAGCTTCCTCCTTCTACTTTCTGTTCCAACTGGTGCCACCAGACTGTTGGGCAGTGCCACCCACATTCAGGGCAACTCAGTTTGCTGTCCCCTGTGCCAATAGTCTCCAGAAACACCTTCATGGCCACACCTTGAAGTCTTTAAATCCTAAGCATCTCTCAGCCCAATTTAATTGACAATCCAGATCAACCAAAACCCAAGTAGTGAGAGTGAATCCTCCAAATGGGCAGAGGTGTGAGTAGTAGATTTGATCATTCCCTCTGCAGGAATGGAGAAGTGTCCCATGATAAAGATGCACACAGAACTCAGCTGTGCTGAAGGGCTTGTCTGTTTGATTAGATCAGAGGCAAGGGGAATGGAGAGAGAAAAATGTAGACATGCCAATAGAAGTTGTCAAAAACCGTATCAATCTTTTATTCTCATGTTAACAGCGTCTGCTGGAGCCCTTCCATTGCAGAGCAGGTGCTTAAGGCAAGATGGTATATCCACAGGCTCCAGACAGCCTGTACCCTTGGCTACCCTCATGACTGGACAACAGGTCTATGAGCTGAGCAGCCATAGTAGCTGTTATGTTTGGGTCTGGAATATCCCCAAAGGTTCATGTATTGAAAGCTTGTTTCTTACTGCACCAATGTTCGGAAGTGGGCATTTGGAGAAGGGATTGTTTATGAGTGGTCAACCTCAGCAATGGATTGATCCTCTGAGGGATTGGCATTTGATGGCATTATTGGGACCTGCTGGAAACTGTAGGTGTTTGGGCCTATTTGGAGGAAGCAGGCCACTGGGGGCATTCCCTGGAGGACTAGATCTTATCTGGCCCCTTCTTTTGTTTGCTTTCTGCTTCCTGAACACCATGAGGTGAGCAGCTTTGCTCTGCCCTGTCCCTCCACTGTGATGCCCTGCCTTGCCTCAGCCCAAAGCAATGGAACCAGCCAGCCATGCACTTCAACCTCTAGAACTGTGAGCCGAAATAGACCTTTCCTCATTTGTTTTTCTCCAGTATTTTGTCATGATGACAGAAAGCTTACACCGTGCCACAAATGAAGGTTATGCCTGAGTCCAAGTTTGGGTTCTTCTGATCAAGACTAACCTAGATTTGATACTACTAAATGTTCAAACTACCATCAAAAGACCAACACCTTATTCCTCAATATGATACCATTCCCCAAAGAGATATGTCAGTCAATTTTCGGCAATTTGATCATATCGCTCTTATCCTTAATGGGCTATTGATTCATCCTTAAGGGAACTAATACTTATTCCATATGTCTTAGCCTCCCCTGCCTACTGTGTTTCCATCTATACTACCAAACCAGAGCTGCAGAACACCTCATTCATGCACATGAGATTCTGTTCAACACTGAATCACTAAGAAATCTTTTTTTTTTTTTTTTTTTGCGGTACTGGGGATTGAACTCAGGGGCATTCTACCTCCGAGCTACACCCCCAGCCCCACTTTTTATTCTTTATTTTGAAACCAAGTCTCACTAAGTTGCCGAGTGCCTCACTAGGTAGCTGAGGCTGGCCGCGAACCCGGATCCTCCGGTCTCAGCTTCCCGAATGCTGGGATTACAAGCGTGCGCCACCACGCCCGGCTAGGAAATCTTATCATATGTTGCATCACTTAGAATTAACCAACAAGCAAATAGAGAAGTACAATGAAAGACCCATGTAAGCCAACAACTTGAGGATAAAACTTCATGACTTTTCCTCAAGTGTAACAGATAAAGGCTTTAAACCAATGACACATTCCTGCTATTCACAATTGAAAATGGGACCACTGTTAAAATTTCTTTTGTGTGTAACCAAATACATGTTTTTTTTTACTTTTGTTTTGTTTTGTTTTTGTGGCACTGGGGATAGACCCTACGGATGTTCTACCACTTAGCTACACCTCCAGCCCTATTTTAGTTTGTATTTTGAAACAAGATCTCACTAAAGTAGTAACTAAAGTACTAAAAGCCTAACTAAGATGCTGTGGTTGACCTTAAACCTGCAATCCTCCTGTCTCAGCCTTCCAAGAACTGGGATTACAGGTTTGTGCCACCACGCCCAGCTCAAATATCTTTTTTTTTTTTAAACTAGGAGGAGGTGCCACATCTTTTCAGAAAGAACTCAGACTTTGGAGAACTTTAGGGTATTTAATGAGAACTGTATCATCGAAAAGGCAGTGATTTTCTCTATTTTACTCTTTGTTTTATCTCTTCACTACTGAACCCTTAGTGCCCAGGAGAATGCGTGGCAATTAGAAGACAATTAAAAAATATTGCTGATGCAATATACACAGAGCATTCAGTATATTAGGTACTTAATAAAATGTTATTGTTATTATTCGTATGATCACACATGCAGTGTGCATTTGAGAAGGCTTCTTTAGTTTCCCTGTCACTGTTTTAACTTGTGCTGCCACCCTGGAAACCTCCTCATCATACTTTTGTTCAAAGTGAATTAGCCTAGTCAGGACAGCTGCTGTTGCTGCTGCTGTTGCTGCTCTTCACAGCCTCTCACAGCTGCACTGATCAGTATGGAATTGGGCTCTGGCAGGTCATAATGGGGCCTCTTCCACCCCACCCTGCTTGTGGTCTCAACACTTCAACTCACCATTCAGCCTGTGCCTTGGGCGCCCTGCTGACATCCAAACTTGAGAAAATCCTCCGTTTGCATGAACACTATAATCACACAGATTTAGACTTCTCCCTTCTGAGATAATTACAGAAATGAACTGCATTTTTCAAACAAATCAGATGTACAGGAATGGGGAAGGGTATTTTGGTGGTCTTAAGGGAGCTCAGACTCATTCTGGCTGCTTGCCCAAAACCAGCAATACAACAAGTCCTTTGCCTTAGCAAAGAGAACCATCCTATCAGGATCCTTATGGGAAATTTGTGCAAGCAATTCCTACCCTCATAAACAGGAATCCTGCTGGTAATTTGTTCTGTAAGGAAAACAGAAAAAGTGCTGATGTGGCTTCATCAGAACCTATATCCTAGGCTTCATCAAGAAAAGAAGTAATTGAAACAATTCCTGACTTGTAGCCCAAAGGGTTTTGCAGTTTTCTTATTTCATCTCATGCAAAAGTTCTGAGCTCTGAAAAATAAGGAAAATAAATCTAATGAATAAAATATTGAAGGGATTGTGCTTCTGGAGAGCCAAAGGGGAGGAGGGGGTGGAGACAAGAAAAGACATATCCTCAGCTTAGTTTGGTTTAAGGAGCCAATATTTAACTTATAAACATATTTGAGTGATGTATTTTATGGCCTTCCTTCTAGTCTAGCCCCAGTACTCATACTTGGAGATCAGTCAATTTGCAGCCAAGTCTGCAAAAATCAGGGTTTTCATAGATAAAGCAAGGTGAGATGCAAGTGGGTGCCTAATACATCTTTCGTGGGGAAAGTGAGAAACCAGACTTCAGTAGCATCAGTGTCACCAGAATACAGGATGATGTGAGTGGGGGCATCTCAGACATGAAAAACTCCAAGGGGCACCAAGAACTGAGATGATGCCTAGGTATCCAGTGGCATTCATGAAGATCCCAGTGGTGAATGGTAGCTGGGAAAAGTTAATAGTAACTGGCTATACGGTTGTCCATTTATGTTTCTCACATTTAGATAGAAATATAAAGGAAAATTCAATTTTGGGTTAGAAGTCTTATAAGGGTCAGGTAGGTTGCTAGCTAGAATTCAGAGCAATACCCTAAAACTAAGAAGAAACTATGAAGGAGGAAACAGAAATAAACTCTCACCCTTGACTGGACCCATATATAACTGAAAGGAGGGCAATGGGATATTGCATCTTAATCTCCAAGAATGCTTAGAGCTCAGCCCAGTACACAGTATCCTGAGTTAGGTTGGCATTAAGGTATCTCAGAAAGCATGTGGCATCTCTATCAATCATGGCTCTGACACTGGGCTTTGAGTCTGAGAAATGAAACTTAGTTCCAAGGACTGCTGGAAGGAAGCAGACAGGGCAAGACTGTCAACATACTTCTTGTCCTCATCAGCATTCTCTTAGTGTCTGACATAAGCCTTGGTTCACAAATGGGTCCCAGAAGCTCCTGTTTATTGAGTATATACTATATCTTGGGCCATGGACTAAATATACCTATTATTTTGCTTTTTTTTTCCAAAAAAAAAATGTTAGTGAGACATTGAAGAAGATTATGGCAGTTCTGGAAATCAAGATTTGCAAGGTCACCTATGAAGAAGCTGTAATATGCATAAGGCACTACTACATCAGAATAAGTCACACCTAGTTAAGAGAATGTAAATTTTGCTTATACAAAATTTCTTAACCAAAGAAGGAGTTATTATATAGGGAATACACATTTTCTCCATCAAATGAAATAGAAAACAATGTCATCGAGATGTAAAACAGTAACAATATGACAAGAGGAACAGTCATGTATAATTGTAAGCTATTTTACATGTCCACTCCATATGAACAAGCAATAAAACAATCTCAGAGAAAAATAATCCTTTCTCTGATTATCTTTTGTCTCTAAGACCTCTTACTTCTCTTAGACATGCTGTTTTGAGTTAAACTTGACACTTTGGCTTTGCTAATACGTTCATTCTTTATATTCTAATACTTTAAATTTGTTCACACCTCATTTTCTGGATATTTGCCCTCTCCTTCACCCTCTGTAGTAGCACAGAAGACTATTGTCAGAAACAAGTGGCACATAGCCCTTGGAGGGCAGATCTCCACAGTCCTATAGGGTCAATAGCCTTCCACTGAAACAGCCTCATATTTATGATGTAAATGTGCCACAGATGATTGGAACAGATGAAAATGTTGATATTATTTAGAAAACATTGGCACATTCGTTGTACATTGGGTTTTATGCTCTGTTTTGAGCTTTTGTGGTTTGAATGCCAAATCATAAAAAAAATTCCCTGAAAAAGAATAGAAACCATGATACCATTTTTCATTTCAGTTGTGGTTAAACAGAGAATGAGATGCATAGTAGTCATTTAAACAGTAGTGTGTTCTTCACTCATAAAGAATGTGCTTGTATCTTTGATGGACTCTGGTGAAAACTTCCACTCTGACCCAAGAAACAAATTTTTTGATGAGGTTCTCTGATTCTACTATAGTACCCTGATAAAGTATTTGGCATATAGACTGCAAACCAGCATTCTCTTGTTGAAATACGAGGTCTACATATTCTAAAGTATATCACAAGTGTTCTACATCTGTAAGTCTCCAAAAGAAGAGAGAAGGTTTATCCTGTGCTAGCTACACTTAGTATTCCCTGACAATAAGTGCAATTTGTTCCAAGAACAGCCCTCCATTTTTTTTTTGTCCTAAAAGGTAAATACCTGAGTGTAGGGCATCTCCATGTGTCCTTGGATGGGAATGCTGACGCCAATTATTGATCATATCTTTCGTGTTACTTATTAGGACTGTGTATTATAGGCAGGACCTCCTTTACCATTCATGTTTCTATTAGAGGAACATTATTGCATCCTCTATACCCTCACTAACTTTTCCTCATAGGAGGAGAATTAAATTATCTGATTAGTAAATTCAGGGTGCAAAGACTGAAACTGTCTGAAGGAATCCCTTCCATTCTTCTGTTCCTTGGATCTACCTGAGTTCAGAAGAATGCACCCTCCTCTATTCTATGTCACGCTAGGAGCTTCCCAGTAGCAACTCTCTCTTTCTATACAGAAGGGCTATGGGTGACCAGTGCTACTGAAAACTGAGTTCATGAGTCTATATATTAAGTGTTAGGAAGCCCATTGTTGCCTCATGCCCCAGCTTACATCTCCAATAATTCTTTAAATAATGAACCCGGTACTGAAATCTCCATCTGCCTGCTAGAGTATTCAGTATTCTCTCTCAGTATTCAGAACTCAGGCAAGAAAATGAATAATATACTCTTTGAGACACCTAACACAATAATTTCCATGTTATAAAGGTTAGCCAAGTGCCTTTAGTGAACCCCCAAATGGCACTATCAAGGCTGTTACCAAAGGTGATAATTACATTTCTAAAGATGTCGTCCTATTCTGATCTTTCCCCTTATTTTTCCTAGCCAAAAGATATCTCTTGTCCTGGAAGTATTGACGTTAGACATCTTTGAAACATAGCTGCTGCATTTTCAAGGAGTAACTCTAAGATTATTGGAGAATTTAGCCAAACATAAATTTTTTCAGAAAATAATCTGAGTGTTCCATATCTTTTCAAAATAAAATTCGGACTTTTTTTTTTTTTTTGGCGCATTGTAATTATACATCATGATAAAGTTTAGAGCGATAGAGACGTCCTTGCACACAGCATTGATGAGCTTCCTCCAGGCTCCCACCCTACTTCCTCCCCTTCCCTGTGCATGATATTGAGATTGGCATTGATAATTTGTGTATATACAACATGTCCATTGAAGTGTTTCTTTCATCAGATCTCTGCCCCTCACCCACGCACCCCCCTCCCTAAGGCCCCTTCTGTCATTCCACTAAGGTTTCTCCTTCTTTGTCTGGGGTCCCTTTTGTATCTCACTTTCTCCCTAACTTTCCCATCTGAGGGAAAACGTGTGACCCTTCATTTTCTTGTGACTAACTGACCTCACTTAGTACAATTCTCTCTAGTTCCATCCAGTTTCCTGCAAATGTCATAATTTCATACTTCTTTATGGCTGAGTAGAATTCCATTGTGTGTATATCCCATAATTTTATAATCCTGAGATTTTACAAAATGAGCTAAAACCCCTAAGTATCAATTAGGTATTCCTGAAACTAGAAGCTCTGGCGCAGAGGTAATGAGGCAGGCTGAAATATAGGGCAGCATGTGGGAGTAAAAAGCTTCCCTAATACCACATTTGACAAGGCCAGGAAACTTACATATTTTGTACCAATATGAAAACTACAGTTTATTTAGACAAAAAGCAAAAGCAGTAGGCTTTCAACCAGCTTTGATATAGATAAAGCAGCAAAGTTCAAGAATCCAAAAGTAGACCACCAAGTTTTCAGCAATTGATTCTGCTCCATAGTATTTTGAATGGCTCCTTTGTCTCTTTCTTGAGAGAAATCAGAATTTAAGTAACTAAAGTGACATATGTTTGAAGGATTTATTTTCAAAAAATACTTCAGCTCTCTATGTGTAGACTTAAGAAATGTCATTAAGATTTATGCTAAAATATATCCTATTAGGATAGAAATCAAACCACTTTTATAGGAGAACTCTGAACTCTGAATGAGTTTTTCTCAAATGCAAAGTACTTTTTAAAAATTATTTCATCATTAAATTACTAGTCTTCCATGTTTGAGTTCAAATCAGGTTCTAAAAGTATTTAATCCTGATAGATCCTCTCTTAAAATATTTCAGGATATAAAAGGATACATGCAAAAATAGCCTATTGGGGGCTACATCAGTGGGCTAAGACTAAAATAAAATAAAATTTTCCCTTAGGTAAAAATATGTAGAAATATACTTTTCAAAGTTCATATATTGGGTTGTGTTTTGAAAACCAAAGTTCCTTTTTGTGTGTGTATGTGGTGCTGGGGATTGAACCTAGGGGCACTCTCCCTCCAAACTACATACCCAGTCCTATTTTTATTTTTTATTCAGAAATAGGGTCTCACTAAATTTGCTAACAGCCTCACTAAGTTGATAAGACTGGCTTTGACCCTGTGATCCTGTCTCAGCCTTCCAAGTATTGGGCTTACAAGCATGTGCCACCATGCCTGGCTCCCCAAGAATTTTTAATGTGTTTTTATCATACAACAGATAGGAGGAATCAGTGTTAATCTCTATATTGTTATTTTATACCTCTAACTAACTTAAATTCATGTGAAACTGTGTTTCAAAATTTGGAAATTTGGGGCTTTTAGATTAGAAATATGGTACATAGACTCATTGGGACCTCCTATAGTTAAATATATTCATATTTCTATAGCAAAACATGAAGTTCATGACTTGGGGAAAAGATGGAAATAACCTTCATACTATAGAATTTCAAATAGCCTCAGATGTTCTGCCATCAAACATGTTACAAAACAACTTTGAGTTTTCGATGATTTGGAGATTTCAGAATTACAAATGAGAGATTATTTTCCTGTAGTACTATTGATAAACTCTGACAATAATTATACTAAGCATTTACATATATTATTTCATTTAATCCTCTCAGTAATCTTACTAGGAGACAACTATTATAGTTCTCGTTTAAAAACAAAAAAATAAGCCAGGCGTGGTGGCGCACGCTTGTAATCCCAGCATTCGGGAGGCTGAGACCAGAGGATCCGGGTTCGCGGCCAGCCTCAGCTACCTAGTGAGGCACTCCGCAACTTAGTGAGACTCGGTTTCAAAATAAAGAATAAAAAAAATAGGGCTGGGGGTATAGCTCGGAGGTAGAATGCCCCTGAGTTCAATCCTCAGTACCGCAAAAAAAAAAAATAAAAATAAAAATAAAAATAAAAACCTGAGATAAGCTAGCTAGTAAGGGTAGGACCAGGGTTTGAATCCAGGCATCTTAGTTTCGGAGGCCATGGTTTTAACTACTATTCTTTACTTTCTTCTTTTGGAAAGGGAAAGTGTTGGGCTCAACATAGAACGAACCTGACCCTATATATTATTGGTACTATACCTTAGGAGTGGTGAAAACCAATGACTGTGATCTTGAAGAATCACTACACAACCTCCTTTCCTGAGACAAAGTATTTTGTTACCAGCTATGGCTTCTTCTCCCTACTCTGGGTGCTTAGCACAGAGCATGACATTCGTTGTGCTCTATTTATTTGATTATGAACTAACTGAGGTTTTCTTTGGGATCTTCAAACATGGGCAAGGCCAAGAAAGGAGCTGGCATGGGAAAGACCACTTTTGCTGAATGGCAGCAATTGCTCCTTCTCTCTCACCCAACTATGTAGTTCAGTTTCCCTTTGTGGATGGAGGATGTGGATGTTAGAGCCTTTGCCTCCTTAGGCTCTAGATCACAAAATAAGAATCAGGTTTGTTTATCTAGAAAGATGTAGTCTAAGTCATGAATAATTACTATGGTCTTTAAAGTGAAAACACACCAAGGAATTAGCATATAAAATCTGCATGCTGCTTAGAAATGGACAGTGCTGAGGGTCATTTGGTCTCCTGGAATAAGACATATATGTCTATTCAACCATCTCTAAGAGAGATGATCCATATGTAAGGCTAAGAGGTGCCTCTTTAAGAAGCTCATAGACCCATTTTAAATTCACAGAATTGAGCAGCTTGATCCTTTTTGCCAATGCTCTTTCTAACTCATGCGTCCAATTTCTATACCCTCTAAATGTGCTATTTCTGTATTAGGTCCTTACCCTCCCCATCCCCCATCCCAAACACCATACCTATGATCATGTCATCTTCTTCTAGAAAATCTTCAACTACTTCCGATTTGCAAGTAAATTACTCTCACCATCCCCACCCAACAGTAATGTCTCACATCAGACATCCCACCTTCTTTTGTCTTCTCTCCCACTAGGTTTCTACATTAATTTCCAAAAAAGCAATCAAATGCTTTCTGTATGGGGCTCAGTTTAAATGCCACCACACATCTGCCCACTTGCTTTCTGGCTAGAATGGCCCAACAAAGGTTGCCTCATTCCCCAGGTCAGTAATCCAGGTCACTGTAGTGGCCACCACTGTTTCCAATAAAGCTGGAGGAGCTCTGCCTATGGCATTGACAGTCATGCACTCGCTGTACTGAAGGCATGGGGGATCCTACTGCCCCAGCAGCTGTCTAGGAGGGCTAGGTGTCACCACTCAGAAGTGCAGGGATCAAGGAAACTAGAGAGAAAGGCAGTGGGTGAATTCCTCTTCTCCCTCCCCCATTCTCTACCATGTGGACAGTTCTGAAATAGGGAAATGTGTAGAGTCCCCAGGAGGTACCCCATAAGTTGCAGTATCCAGCTGGCCTTGTCCAGCTGTGACCAGCCTGGGAAACGCCCCCCTCATTTTTACTCTCCTTCTTTCTCTGCCTCACTCTTTCTCATCCCTTCCTTCAGCTTCCCTGAGATTCTTCTACCCAATAAAATGTTACCATAAGCTTTGTCCTCAGATTCTGATTTCTAGGGAAACTGGACTACAATACACTCCAACTTTCTTAGCATTCCTTTTGCCTGACTCTGATTATGCTGTTTTCTTTGCCTGGTGCTCATCTGCCCTACCATTCATTGCTCCCAACACAATTATGGCCATCTTTCAAGGTACATTATTAACATAAATGAATTTTTTCATCCTCCAATCAGATGTAATTTCTCCTTCCTAAAAAAAATTCCCATTAGATTTTGTTCATACTTTTCTATAGAGTATACCTCCTTCCACTGGTATGTTTCATTGAATGTTTATTTCTCCTACTAGAGATTGAACTTCATGAAGGCAGAGATCATGAGATCACATGCTGTTAATTTGGGTGTCTTGCATGATGGGCATTTGGGCATTTGAATAAGAAGTTCTCCATACAATGCCCTTCCATATGGAATTTGGGTTCTATTGGCTGGTCTAAACTCAGTCCCCCATTCTTAGTCACCGAAAACAAACCATGGACAGACTCCTAAATTTCATTTATTACTTTTTATTACCATCTTTGCCACTGCAGCTTCCAAAGTTCCACTCTCATGTCTTCATGCCCAGAAATTCCTTTAGGTCTTTCAAAACTGAAATTAAGTGTCACGCATTGACACTTCTTTGAAGTTTCATTAACATCCCTGGTTCCTCCTATAATTTATTGAACTCTAACATAACTCCATTATAACAATTGTATTAGCAAACTATTTTTATCCAGTATCAGCAAACTATTATTATAAAGGCCAAATAATATTTTCTTTAATTTTCCAAGACTATCCAGCCAGATCTAACATTATAACACAAGGGACATAGACGATATGTAACTAAATGAGCCAATAAGCTACAAAAACAGGCAGTGGGTATACTTGGTGCACAGGCATAGTCTGCCAACTCCTGGAATAATCCATTGCAATTCTTTAAATGTCAATAAGCTCTTTAGTCTTAGGATCTACAATACCATTTGGCACTTATTAGGTGTTCAATGAGTATTCATTGAATGAGTGAGTTTAATAACAAATAAAAACTAGTCCTCAAATCTTCTCCCTGTTTCCAATATGCACACCTCCTCCTGAGTAAGCAGTAGTTAGTTTCTTGCCTCTCTTTTCAAGTGTGGAATTGACCTGGCAAGATATAATAGGGAGAGTTGCATGCCAAGCCTAAAGAACTGTTATTGTTTTTGCCAGACTATTTTCTGCCAAAATCTGGAATCAATCTTTTCATTAAAGGAGACTTAGTAGCTATTGAAATTGTAGCATTTATCTGGTCAGTAAACAATTTCATTCCTGATTCATTTCCCCGCTGCCTAATACAGTTTTCTGGCTGTGAAAGCTATTGTTCCATTACTAAGTGCTATTGAAGGGGTGGAGTCAGAGGTTGGGCTGTTAGAGGCCAGTGGAGCCTGTGCTTTAAATTCTTTATTTTTCTCCTTCTTCTGTTAATAATTCTAGAGTTAGACCTGCATCTTTTGCCAGCTGCTTTAACATCATTTGCTTTTCCCATTGGCGATTCTGAACTCTTCCATTGCTTCTGCTGCCTCCCCCACTCCCTTCCATATTTTCAGCTTCTCTTATGCTCAGCCTCTCACAATCTGTGGTACTTTCATCTCTTTTGTCCCCAGTCTGAACCACTCCCACTATGAACCAAAGTTACCCTGGCTCCAAATTCTCATCTCTTCCCTTTCCTCTTTTTATAATCCACTAGTTCACTTAGGCATCTCTTCATTCCCACCAATCTCTGGGATCCACAATTTCTACATTAAATACTAAGTTTCCACAAGTGCACATCTAGAAAGACAAACTGGAAAGTTCTAATGACAGGAAAATAGAAAAAATATTATAAAATCTACTGTATGAACACATCTAATGGCAAATGTAGTGTTTGTATTTGTAGTTTAAAGACATATCTACTTCATTAATTGACCCTAATAGGGTATATTAATATGCCAAAGATTTTTTTTTTTTACTTAAAAAGCTGTGTTGATACCAAGAGGAAAAAAAACATATGGTCATCTGGGAAATGCAGACTATGCTAAAATATAACATTCAAATACATTGGCCTCATTTGAGGACCATGGCCTGCAACTTTCCTTATCTGACAGTGCTTTTTCAGCTATGGAAGACACAGAAGCTTTTTGTTGATCAAAGATGGTAGTAATCAAGGGTCCTATAGACTATCAGGAAAACAAAGTAATTGCAAGTTTTCTATATCACTCCCATGGCAAAATGCTCTAAACTCATCCCTGGGATTCTGGGAGCTACTAGTAACAACTGTGATTGAAATCAGTTGTTTTTATGGAAAAAAATCAATGACTCTTGAATTTTATTTCAAATCACACTGATTAAAGCCACACAAACCCACCTAGAGAGAAGCTCAGGAACAGGACAGCCCATTAGCACATCCCTAAATGCCTGTGGGAAATTCTGAGTGTTTCTGAAAGTGAAGCATTAGAAAGATTGGAGAATGTGTACAAATGCCCAGGATTTAGAAAGAAGAAAGAAAGAGAGAGAGAATAAGAAATAAGTAAGGAATAAGTGACAGTAAGATTATTAATGATGCAGTAAAGACATTATGTAATAAAATGCTAAATTAGATTTTTAAAACCTACTGTCAGAGTATGTGTTAGGAACAGCCAGCCCTGTAGGAAAGTCTGGAAAGGCAACATTCAGCACTAGAGAGAAGGACAAGTAAAGCCCTCACCAAGGAGATAGTATCTGAGATGAATTTGGAGAGTTATAGGAATCAGGTGGTGAAAAGAAAGAGGCACAAAAGGTCCACAGAAGAGGATAGGGACCAGAATGTTTAGAATTGAAGCTTGGTATTATAGGAGCATGGGAACTAGGGAGGAAAGTAAAGGGACATATGCTCGAGTACAACTAACTGACCCCTGAAACTGTAAGTCATGGTGCTTTTTTTTTTTAATAGAAACTGTATTGAGAATTTACTATATATCTGGCACAGTGGTAGGTATTGTGAATTAAAAGCAAATGAGACTTGAATGAGTGACTTGAGTGAGACTTAGTCTCACTCTCAAAGATTTCACAATATAGTAAGAAAGGCTGAAGCAAGAATAAATAAGTGGCCAGGCATGGTAGTGCACACTTGTAATCCCAGTACTTGGGAGACTGAGACCAGAGGATCTGGGTTCGTGGCCAGCCTCAGCTACTTAGTGAGACTCTCTGGAAATTAGTGAGACCCTCTTTCAAAATAAACAATAAAAAATAGGACCTAAGGTATAGACCGGAGGTAAAATGCCCCTGGGTTCAATCCCATGTACTGCAAAAATAAATAAATAAATAAATAAATAAATAAATAAATAAATAAATAAATAAATAAATAAATAAATACATGTGATGTATTATTAGCTATAGTAGAGCAGTTAGGATAAAATGCTTCAACATAGACATGTAACAGTAAGGATTCCATCTCTCTCTCAGGGTAAAGAAGCAAGCTCCAACACTGCATATATTGGGCATAAGTCATAGTATTTTGGGGGAAAAAAAACCACGCAATTCAACAATAGGAAGTTTCTTCACAGTCTTTAACTCAGAAGTGCATTTTTTTTTTTTTTCGGTACTGGGGATTGAAACCAGAGGCATTCTACCTCTGAGCTATAGAGCTATACCCCCAGTCCTATTTTTTATTCTTTATTTTAAAACAGGATCTCACTAAGTTGCGGAGGGCCTCACTAGGTAGCTGAGGCTGGACACGAACCTGGATCCTCAGCCTCCCAAGTACTGGGATTACATGCGTACACCACCACACCCGGCTCAGAAGTTCATTCTTAGCATTTTTTCAGAAGGTATTAGAGATGTAGATAAAATTTCTTTGTCAGGGAAATTATTGTGATTGTATGCACACTGGTTTACACAGGTTCTCAAGCCAAATCTTCCATGTGAAAAATTCAGGCTTTATCACTTAATAGTTCCTTGATCCTGGATGAGGGATTAAACCTCTATAATCATAAGTTTACTCACCTAAACAATGGGTATAATAAAAGTATCTTACACAAGGAGCTGTTATGGGTGCTTAAAATGTAATCAAATGTAAAGAACTCAGCAGACTGCCCTACTTATAGCAAGTGCTCAACAATTCTTGGTTCATTAATTTGTAGTAGTAGAAAACCAGAAAATGTTTCCTAACAGGTGATTAGAGAGCATGAAATAGTTTATGTAACAGAGTATTACTCAGCCATAAGAAACCCATTTTATGGACTTACTAAGTTGAAAAAATGGTGATATATTACCGCCAAAAGCAAGACACAACACTGTATTTGTTGATCGTTCTAGATTGTCATAAATAAGCAAGTAAATAACCTGAGGAGGGGGGGGGAGAAGATCTGAATACTATTTAGAAGTTATATTTTGGTGCTGGAGTGGTAAACAAATCATTTTTATTTTCTTTTCATACTTTCTAAAAATTCTACAAGAAACACATAACACTTTATTAGGAAAGAAAATTATTTAGAACAGGCATCATGAAAAATGCTAAGGTTATCTGCCAAAATCCGGTACTAATTTCTGCCCACTTATCATCTCAGTCCTTTGCAGATACTGCACATGAAGGCTTTGTGCTCACTTGGTTCCCTTTCACACAGTAGTCATTTGCTCACAGTCAGTCACTGGATTCCATCAGGTTCTCAGCTCCAGGGTAGATGCTATATGGAAGGCAGAGCAAGTGGATGTCATGCCTGAACTTCATCTTCAGAGCATCTGGAAAGAGTAAGAGGCATGGGCTATTTGTACAGCAATGCAAAAGGGAAGCACCACAGGATAAAAAGAGAACAGAAGGGACAGTGGGCAGGAAGAGTCAGAGTGGGCTTTGAGGAAAGGAGGGGATTGAACAGGCCCCTGGGGATGAGTAGAATGCAAATAGCTAGAGTGCATGGGACAGCAGGTGCCAGATAAGGACCATTAAAATAAAAGACTTTAAAGAGCTAAGTGATATGCATAAAGCACCATCTGCAGGAACCCATGAACATGCGGACTAAAGACAACCAAAGTTTCCCATCAAGGATGAAAAATAGTTTCCTTCTCACTCGCTGTTTTGTAGGACAGTATTGAGAAAGTTCCTGAGGTTGTATTGATGATCCTGAGGCTATGTTTGAGAGAACATTTACAAGTCACAAGGAAGAGAAAGGAGAGTGGGGTTCCAAGTATATTATAGGAAATAGTTTGTATCATAGAGTAGTGGTTCTGGGTAGCCCAAGATGAAAAAGAGGAGTTTAGAACTTATCTGGACCACTGAAGATTTCTTGAAAGAAAGAAGAGAAAAGAAAAGGAGAGGGAGGGAGGGAGGAAGAAAAGACAGAGGGAAGGAAGGAAGGAAGGAAGGAAGGAAGGAAGGAAGGAAGGAAGGAAGGAAGGAAGGAAGGAAGGAAAAGACGGCTCAAGGAATTCTAACCTGTAAGGCAGCAACAAGGGTGGCCCATGAAACAGAGATGAGTAGAAATCTTGAACCATCAACTCTCATTCTGTAGGTTGCAGGGGAGTCATTGAATTCTTCATGTCTATTGTTCCTTCTGCAAAAGAGGGAGAGTAAACACAAGAATTCCTGATATTTCTTCTAGTTCTAGAAAACTGTGACTCCGGATCTTCTAACATTTAATATAAAATAAATCTAATGTAAAATTAAGTAATTTAAACTTCTCATTCCATAAGCCACAATTCCAAATGCCCTTTCAGGACCTTTTAAAAGTGATTTGAAAAAATATTTCGTATGAAATTAATTATCTTTAAGAGCAAATACTGGAAACAAAGTGTGTACTTAAAGAGAAATGACTAAATAAAATAGATAAGTTCTCTTTGAATTATGGAATACCACATATTAATTAGAAGAAAAGTATTAGGTCTGTGTATCAGTATGGATAGATCATAAAAACATACTGTCAAGTGAATAAAAGCAAATTTCAGAAAAATAATTATAGTGTGATCCCATGATATAATAAAGAAAATCTTAAAAACAATATCCTATGTGTTCTGTGAAAAACACTGACCAACATAAATATGTATATATTAAAGAATATGGATATTATATCTGAAGATGGGATAAAGAACTAAAACTAGTAGTTCATGGACTTCATAACGTCATATTTAAAAATGTAAGAAACACAGCCGGGTGTGGTGGTGCACGCTTGTAATCTCAGCATTTGGGAGGCTGAAACCAGAAGATCCGGGTTCGTGGCCAGCCTCAGCTACCTAGTGAAGTACTCCGCAACTTGGACCTGGTTTCAAAATAAAGAATAAAAGTACGGCTGGGGGTATAGCTCGGAAGTAGAACACCCCTGAGTTCAATCCCCAGTACTGAAAAAAAAAAAAAATAAATAAAAATATAAGAAACACGTGTATTACTTGGGTAATTAAAAAATGTGAAAATGAGGTAGAAAAGCCAGAATAACACAAAGAATAGTTAAGCAGAACTCTCAGGACTAAAACTCCAGGCATGACTCTGTCGGTGACTGACTATTTAGCACAAAAATACTCATGAATTCTTTTTTGGTTCCCAATTTCCCCACCTTTGGCTAAAGCAAAAGGACATTGGCTAAGAGGATCACTTAAGATCTAAGTTCTAAGACATGGAGACGGTTTTGAATTGTTATTTTACAGGACAGTGAGCAAATAACCAATGGTATTTAACACAAATGTGAACACATACAGTGATCTGAACTGCCTGGACATTTCTCTACTGCTTAGTGAGTTGGAAAGGTTAAGAACCCTAAGTGACACATTTGGTTAGAGTCCTATAGTAGAGCTGCCTACCAGGGTTTTCTGTCTCAGGGCTCCCAGGCCTGTTTTCTAACGTGTTTGGTCTAACTATTCCCAGCAACTACGTGTGATAACACATCCATGAAGGAGTATTAATGCAATTATTTCATCATGCAAATTTACTACAAAAAAATCCCCAAATAACAAAATATCAAAAGTTTTAAAGACAGGATCAGTAACAGTGCCTGTTGTAGGATGCCATATTGGAGCCTAAGGCAAAAGGAAAAAAGAGTAATACTGCTCCTACTTTTATTTAAAATTTATATTTTGTTCACAGATCCTTTTCATTCATTTTATTTGCTTAAAATATTTCATCAAAATATTTCTATCTTAGCCGGGTGTGGTGGCACATGCTTGTAATCCCAGTACTTGGGAGGCTCAGACAAGAGGATTGGGGTTCGAGGCCAGCCTCAGTTACTTAGTGAGGCCCGCCACAACTTAGTGAGACCCTGTTTCAAAAACAAAGAATAAAAAATAGAGCTGGGGGTGTAGCTCAGAGGTAGAATGCCTCTGGGTTCAATCCCCAGAACAGCAAAAAAAAAAAAAAAAAGAAAAAAAAGAAAAAAAAGAAAAATTCTATCTTGATTGCTGAGGGTCTTTTTGTGTCCCCTTAAATTTGTGCCTGAGGCAAGAATTTCATTCACCTCTCTCACTCTGTAATCTTGTCCCTGGGAGAGACACAGAGGACTTTAATCCAGAAAGCAGAAAGTTCTGCCCCGAGAGCAGAACCAGAGATGCCAGGTAAGCTAAAGAAGGAGTTCATTCCACCGCAGACAAGAGTTGCTATGGCCGAATCATGCCCACACAAATTTCTAGGTTGAGGCTCTACCTGCCCCAGTACCTCAGAAGGTAACTATATTTGAAGACAGGGTGAATAAATTAAAATGAGACCAGGTAGGCACCAATCCAAAACTACTAGTGTTCTTAGAAGAAGAAGAGACATCAAGGATGCTCACAGAGGAAAGACCTGTGAGATCAAGGAGAGAGGAAACCAAACGCATTAACACCTTGATCTCAGACTTCCATCCTCCAACAGCAAGAAAATCTGTTTCTCTTGTTTAAGCCACTCTATCTGTGGTACTGTGTTATGCACCTTTAACTGACTAATACTGGAATCTTCATTACTCCTTCATGACAATATTTAATAATTGTTACACTGACTGTTTCCTACTTTGATTCCTCCTTTATCTATATGGGAGGTTTTGGGGTTTTATTTGCATGTTTTAATTGCAACTATATGGCTCCTCATCTGCTATTTTACTCTGGTAAAGGGTCAATTAACTAGTCTTTCAGGATATAGTTAACTGGGCCACAAGCAGCTGCACCAGTTGTGGTGAAGAGGACAATGAATGGCCGACAGAACTGAGGCTCTAAGCAGAGTGTAGTCACATGTGTGTGTAACCCTTGAGGTAGCGTGAGTGTGTTCTAGGAACAGGAAGAAGAATGCACAAAAAATTAGAGTGGCCAGAGGAATAGACTGGGATGAAAATTACTATTGTTTCAGATAGGTGGGCATGGTGGCACATGGTTGTAATCCCAATACTTGGGAGGCTGAGACAAGTGGCCTCAGCAATTTATCAAGGTCCTTAGCAATTTAGCAAAACTCTGTTCCAAAATTTAGAAGGTTTTAAAAAGGGGCTGGGAAGCTGGGTGTGGTGGTGCACGCTTGTAATCCCAGCATTTGGGAGGCTGAGACTGGAGGATCCGGGTTCGAGGCCAGCCTTAGCTGCTTAGTAGGCCCTCTGCAACTTAGTGAAAACCTGTTTCAAATTAAAGAATAAAAATAGGGCTGGGGGTGTAGCTCGGAGGTAGAATGCCCCTGGGTTTCATCCCAGTACTGCAAAAAAAGGGGGGGTGGGGCTGGGGGTGCAGCTCAGAGGTAGAATGTCCCAGGGCTCAATCTCCATTATCACAATCAAAAAATAAAAAATAAAAGAAATTACCATTGTCTCCCAAACTACTTTTCTCTTTTATTCTTTAGTAAGAGAACCACCAAATCTCAGCTGCACACATAGCATCCAGACCTAAAAACGAAAAAAAAAAAATCTCTTAAATGGGACCATCCATTTTTTTCTGGGCAAAAGGATATACATGAGGGAGATGTGTGCAACATCATGTCCTAAAACGGAAGTGGCACATCCTCCCCTTCTCAGTCTTCATCAGGATGCTCCTAATGTCGACATTGTGATGAGACATTTTCTCCTGTGCAGAGAAAGTCTGTATCGAACACTCTACTGAAACCACAGATGTCTTTCTCACCCAGTTTGCCCCAGCAAGTTTAGACAAGAACATATGATCAGGAAATATTCATGGCTATGTCCATAAATATGCGACAAAATAAGCTGGATTCTACTTTTTTCTGGACTTAATTTGAGCAATTCTGGTTGTTCAAATTATGTTGAATATGAAATGATTGAACAGTTTGGGGGATTAGTTAGGATAGCAGTTTAGTAACTATAAGACTTCAAATAATAATGACCTCGACAAGAGAAAATCATCCTTTTTCTTTACATAACATTTCAAATAAGCAGTCAGGGTTGATATAGTAGAACCATAATATCCAGGATGAAAATTTTCTTTCTTTTGTGGCTTTGCCATCCCAAATTTTTTATTTCTAGCCCTGACTTATCTTCTGAATTTCATACTCATTTACTCAGTTAACTAATCTACATTTCTACTTGGCTATCCTAAAGGAATCTCAAATTTAACACTCTTGCTTTTCTCCCCTAAGCCATATATCTTTTTTCCCTCCAATTTCAGCAAGTATAACACCCTTCAACTAGTTTTTAAGAATCAGTGGTTTAGACCAAAATCTCCATAATTTTTCATGACCATTTCTGAGGGTTTGAAAATATATCCCAAATATAACCACTTCCCATTCCTCGACAGTTGATCCTGTAGTATAACGACCATTTTTCTGGACTGTATAATCGAAAGCAAAAAGCAACCTGCCCGGGCATGGTAGTGCACACCTACAATTCCACTACTTGGGAGGCTGGGACAGAAGGATTGCAGGTTTGCAGCCAGCATTAGTAACTTAGCAAGACTCTCTGCAACTTAGCAAGGCCCTACTTCAAAATAAAAAGGTCTGGGTATATATCTCAGAGGTAGAATTCTCTTGGGTTCAATCCCCAGTACAATAACAACAAAAATAGTAACCTGATAGTACTCCCTACTTCCACTTTTACATGGTACAATTCATATGACTCATAGAAGCCAGAGTGAATTAATATTCTGTTGCTGCTATAACAAATTACCACAAACTTAGTGGGTTATGCAATATATATTCATCATCTTGCTTCTTTTACTACATCACGCTGACTTCTTCTTCCAAGTTTTTCCACTCTGATGGACCTTTGTGATTACACTGAGACCACCTAGGTAATCCAAAATCATTTCCCTATTTCAAAATTAGTTGATTAGCAGCTTTACTTAGCATTGCAACTTTAATTCTTCATTGCTGTCATGTAAGGTAACTTATTCACTGGTTCTAGAGGTTACAACATGGGCATCTTTGCAGGGACATTATTTTGCATATTACAAACTAATTTTTAAATATAGAAACCAGATCTTATCCTCCCCCTTTTTAAATATATCTTCCATTGCTTTCTCATTCACACTTAGAACAAAATCCCAAATCCAAGGAAGCATGCCTTTCATGAGATGTCAATTTCTACTCTCCTGTTTTATGACTAATCCTCTTCTCCCCAATCATTTCCATGTACTTTCACCAGCCTTACTGCTGTTTATCAGAATAACATTCATCCCTACCTCAGATCCTTTGAATGTGTTCTTTCTCCTGCCAAGAATCTTTTCCCTAGATTTCTACATGGTCCCCTCCCTCACTTCACTCATGCCTCTGCCCAAAGGGTACTTCCTTGGAAAGACCATCCCTGATCATTATCTGTCACTGTGGCTCATAATTCTGGTACCAGACATTGCAGTACCACCATATCAACCTTGAGAGTTATTTTCTTCATTGATGAAATCAGTTTATATATTTATCTGTTCATTTCTTCATTGTTTGTATCTACCACAAGAATGTAAGCTACTTGAGGGAAGGGGATTTGCTTGTTTTATTCCCGGCTTCCTCTTCCTCCTATAATGGGTGTCCAACAGATACTTGTCGAATGAATGGTTGAACATAGAATAAAGTAGCTGAGACACTTGGCATTTTTACCTAGTCTCAAACATCAAAGTAACCCAACTACTCTTCTGCCAGAATCAAACCATTTAGATTCAGAACAATCCAGACAGATTCTACACTTAAGCTTCACTCTGTCCTATTTGCAATGCAATTGAAAGCCAGGGATTTGTTCCATTTTCTTCTTTGTGTGTTGGTTTTCAAATGAGTTGTTTAATTCCAGCCAACCTGCTAAGCGTGTGCAGACTGTGTTGAGCTTCCTCTACCTCCAGGATGCTCACACAAAGCATAACAGTGTTATTAATCTACTCTCTACAGATGCTGCAGTAACACCTTGCAAATTGTCAAAGACGAGTAACAGATGTGTAGTGCCCAGCAGGCCCGAAATGCCATCTATGGGGTTCTGGACTAATGGCTTTCAGAAAAGTCATTATTGATCAAATAAAGTTTCCAACACCAGGAGTGATGGCTTAAGGAAAATAGCATTGTTTCAGAGCAAAACTGGCTTGATCAGTTTTGTTCTTAACATCCTGAACCTAGTCATTTCAATCTAAAAAAAATGTAAATGAAGAATCTGCCAACAACCAGAGCCTACATCAAGGACCATAGCTTTCAAAGGAAAGGTAAACACCATCTTTGCTCTCTTGGACTTCCGACTATTTGCAGTGAGATACTAACTCACACAAATTTTCATGGATGTGTCTCCTTGAAACTTAGGAAAATATCCTTGTCTTCCAATCACTATTTAAAATGACGCAGGTAGGCCTTGACATCTGTTATAGAAAATAAACAGAAAAAAAAACATTATCAAAGCTACTATCTATTTTTTGTACCACGATTATGGAGTAGAATTATGGAGGAATGTGTTTCATTAAATAAGTTTTAATTAAGAAACTCTGGAAGATAACTGAGCAAATTGACTGAAGCGATTGTTTTACTTTTCATCCTAAAACCCTATTGTGAATATTCAACATCAGACTCAAGTCGAGAAAATAATAGTTGACACTAGTTTCCACAGGTGAGTAAGTAGAAATCTAGATAGATAAATAGATGACCAGACAGGCACATAGACACACAAATAAAAATAGGAGCATAGTTCCCAGAGGAAGTCTAGAAGACAAGAATATTAGCCCTTTAGTCGAGAAGATCTATATCCAGTCCAACTAAAGGAATCCTCAGCTTGCCTATCTAAGATAAATCAGAAAATGGGACACTAAGAAGATCTTTTAGAAGGTATATCTGATTCCTTTCATTGCTTGGACAATAAGAAATCCAAGCTTGCTGAGATTCGTAAGAAAGCCTGAAATTCAAGGTCACTAAAAGATGCAAACTAAACTTGATCTTATTAGTTATTTGTTCAGGGGGTTCTAAGTAGATGCACATACAACTGATGGCAGCCTCAAGATTCAGCCTTTTGAACACACATTGTCTAGAAGTAGGTCTCTTAACCCATATCAATTATCAATTAGTTCTTTCCTTAACCATTTGCATCTCCATGTCCTCCCAGTAAAGGAGAGTGTGGTGACCCTATCACAGATATGTTTTACATCTTTTGTGTTTGGAGAGAGAGAGTGGAGGCAGAAGAAGAGAGCTGGTATTTACTGAGATTCTCCTGTGTACCAACTATTATATATATTCTATATTATTATATAATATATATTATATATTAATATATACTAATATATTAATATATATTATTTATATATTTTCTATATAATATATCTTAATGAATGTAATCCCTACTAGTATCGAGTCCTTGTCTAACATTCTGACTTTAGAAATAAGGCTAGAACTGAGTTTTCTAATGCCACACGGCTGGGATTTAAATCCAGATATGTCTGACTCTTGAGGTCATGTTCTTATCAATGTACTGGATGCTTCAGAATTTGAGGCTCCAAGGAAGGAAAAAGGAGAATTACAGGGAATGAGAAAGCACAGAGGTGTACTCATGCTCCACTTGTATGAGATTTTATCATAGCCCCTAGGATCACCTAATGCCCTTCCCATCTCAACATTTCACACACCTGGCCTGCAGTGGAGTGCAGATGTCAGGCAGGTGTGTGAAATGTTGAGATGGGAAGGGCTTTAGTGATCAATGAGTTCAGAATCTTTATGTTAGCATTAAAGAAAGCAAGATTCAGAATGAAAATGCTCCTTGCCCAAAGTCATATGTGATTTTTTAGAATTTCAAGTTAAATTTTGTTTAGGTTAAAGTTTTTTATATTTCTGCCATTTTTATTGGTGCATTGTAATCATACATCATGATGAAATTCAGAGTGATAGAGACATACATGCACATAGAACTCGGTGGGCCTCCCCCGACTCCCACTCCTCTCTCTCACCCTCCCCATGCATGACTTTGAGTTTATTTTTAGCTAATACATAAAAGTATTGGCATAGTACATGTTTATGGGGTCATACTTAATTTTAACATTTTTTTAAACACCAGAGTTAAAACTTAAAACCTATAAATCTTGATCTGCAGTTCAAGGCTCTTTTTATTATTTCATTATCTCTTCTCAGGAAGAAATTCTCAAACATGAGACCTACATTCATGTTCTGTGGGGGTCAAAGTCAAGTACAGAAGAGAAATTTGAGTCTGGGACTTGATACTACTAGAGAATCCAAACATGTATTCAGTGATGGTTCCTTTGAAGAGACTCCTTTTTATTTCAATAAAGCATGAATCCAAATTGCAACCAAAAGAAGAGAGAGAGAGAGAGAGCAGATTTATCTTTTCCTTTGCATAAAGAGCATGGATTAAGGGAGAGTATTTACTTGCTGTGTTGCCTTAAGTCACTAAACTTCTCTGAGCTGCATTTTAATCATCTATAAAATGGAGATAGTAATAATACAGAGGTTCCTCATTATCTCAATTTTATTATCTGAGTCTGTACAATAATGAGACTGCACAGGAAAGCAGAAGCCATCATAACATGAAAATATTCCTTAATGCTCTAATGAGTTGATCATTTATAAAATTAGTCTTCTCTCCACATCCCTTTTCTCTTAAGATTCGTATCTAATCATTAAATCAATGCCTTTGATCATTAGACTATAAATACCATGCAAATCCTTTGCCCAAATGAAACTCTTAATCTCAGAAAAGCTTCAGAATTTCAAGCAATGAAAGAGAATGGTATTGGAGGACAGCACAAATCACACACAAAGCAGCTGACATAGAAGGATTTGGCCTAGTTAGGTGACTCAAAACTGCAGAAGAAAGAAAAAGGTAAAGTTGGTGACAAGGCAGGAATCTTAAAGAAAAAAGATTGGAATATTGAAATAATAATAAAAGTCCTCTGGAAAGCTAATGAAACTTTGAATATTTCTCAAAAGTGACATTTTTGATGATGTTTTGTAAGTTAATTAAACATGAAAAGATGCAACTTTGTGTTCTCATAGAGTTTTGCCAGAAATTATATTTTTGTTATAAAAAGTCTCCATTATTTTCAATAATTAGCACTCATTGTTACTATAACAAGAATTGTTATATGTATACATGAAAAATATTATTTTCATTAACTATTTTCTCAAGATAAAGTCTCAATTGAATCCTTTTCCCTTTCATACTATGATTTTTTTTTTGTTATGGCTTTAAGTGTATTCCCTTGTAGTGAATAATTATACATGCATAACAAAGCTTTCTTTTATCTGTTCCATTTCCCATTGTTACAAGGAACAAATGAGATGAAACTTGCAAGTGCATTTTGGGAATTCTAAAGTGCCATATTAATGTTAGAATTTACTTTGTTTAAAAAAAAAACTGTTTTGTTTACTATGTTCAAGTTACTTCTATATAAATTATTTATTTTATTCCCCAAACTACTCTTAGAGGTACAAATATATCATCTCTAAACTATAAATTATAAAAATAGAGAAACCTACTCAAAGTCACACAGCTATTAGTTGGTTCAGGTATACTTAAAGCAAGTCCGGGGAATACATTCTATTCATTTAAACCATAGGAAGCTACCAGTTTGTAGTTCAATAATGGTTGACCATATGCATTTCATTTGGTTCTACCTAACACATTCACTCAAGAAGTATTTATTGACCATCTATTCCTTTTCTGGTGTTAGCCTGAATTCTAGGAGTATAGTAATCAATGCAGGACGGTATCTACTCTCATAGGGGTTACATTCTAGTGGAGCACATTATGCCAACAAGGGAGTAAGTACTTTAAACAGGGCAAATATCTTACTGGGTTAAGGGCTATTCAGCGAATAACAAGTAATATATAGAATGTGTTTGCAATAGAGTACCTCATTTTATTTTTATGACAACTCTATGAGGCAAGGAATATTATAGTCACCAATTTTCAGATGAGGACACTGAACTGCAGAGTGGTTATTGTCTTTAGTCATATAGTTCATGATGGAGGAGTCATCTGATTCTCAGAGGTACTCTTATCCTGATGTTGTACAACAGAACAACAGAATGATGTGATAGGAAGTAACTAGATAGCTAATAGATACCCTCAATTGCTTCTCAACATTATATACTCATTAGTAATAATGTAGTGTTCAGAATCTTCCTACATGTATAGGAAACATTATTTCTTTTTTTTTTTTTTTTTTTTTTTTGCGGTACTGGGGATTGAACTCAGGGGCATTCTACCTCCAAGCTACACCCACAGCCCTATTTTTTATTCTTTTATTTTGAAACCAAGTCTCACTAAGTTGCGGAGTGCCTCACTAGATAGCTGAGGCTAGCTTCGAACCCGGATCCTCTGGTCTCAGCCTCCCAAATGCTGGGATTACAAGCGTGCGCCACCACGCCCGGCTTGGAAACATTATTTCAACAGATTATTTCAAACAGATTATTTCAAACAACAAATTTCTTTGGTTCTTTTGATAAGTGGAGATTCTAGGAATTGGAACACATCCACCAATAAATTTCACCCAAAGTCTATACAGTTGCTTAGGTTCTCATTATCATATAGGTCCCCACAAAATTCTATTCATAACCTGGAGTACTCATGGTCTTCAGGACAATAGTTTACCATTCAATGATTCTGGACCTGCACCATTCAGTCCTGTGGCTACTGCTTACAGGAAATGCACAACTGAGAAGAAATGTTGGACAAACTGGAGATTGGAAATAGCTGGTTTCAGGATGATTTCATCTCTCTCCAGTTGCCTCTTAACTTACTGTTCAGCTGTGATCCTTGCTCATCCCCAGATTCGAAGATCAGAGGAAATGATGATCGTATTTCCAATTAGAACAAATAGTAGCTATCTTGAGCTGTATCATTAATCCTTTCAGGGACATTTGTATTGTGTTACTTATTCTGTAGCCTAATGAGGCATAAAAGAAGAATCTTTTTCTTTTTCCTCTCTCTAAATGTAGGTCCAAATAATTGCTCCTGCTGTTGGAGACTAAGGTTAATTTGAATTAAAGACCCAGTTGGGGAAATTTTCACTTGTCTAAGCAATAGAATCAAATGTGTATAGGCACTGTCATAAAACAGTCACCTTGTGACTTTCCTCTTTGCAGTCTGAGTCTCAATTTTGTAGTGCCTTCGCTTGGTACGTGTCTGCTGTTTTTGAACATGTGCTAAGAATTTCCCATTTTTTATGTGCCAAACATTTTTTATTAAAGCTGCCGAACAAAACTATTTTAGTATTTATTAAATCATTCACTTATTCAACAGCAAATGTATCAAACCTTACAGGAGGACTGGAGATGCAGAAATGAATGAGATATCTCTACCTTTAAAGAATTTAGAATGTGATGTGGGAAAAAAATATGAGATACTAAATTTAACAGTGCTACTTCACAATTAATATCATGAAAAGTAAACATATAGAATACAATTTCCCTCACTAGCCCCTCATGTTTCTTTTAAGCCCTTTCTAATACTGGTTTTATCACTAGAGGCTGACATCTTCAATTTATCTCCCCAAACACATGAGGGATGCAACACATCCGATCAGCAATCATGGTTTGGTGTGTGTAGGCATGTTCATTTGCAGGAAATGTAACAGTATCTTGATTTGAGGGGCTATGTGGGGAGTAAACCTACCCAGGTGATTTTTATATACCTTTGAACTTTCAAGTGTGTCAAAATTTTGCCTTATCATGTTTCTTCAACATACAGATTTCTGGACCCTTTCATCAGAACATCTAGAGTATACTACAAATTTTCCAATGTTTTCCTATAATCAAAAGGAAATATATATATATGTAAATACAATGCACAATTGTATATATCTACATAAATGCATATTATATACCCATTTTATGTATGTATGTGTATATAATATGAATATATACTATTTATATATGTATATTTATACATGCATATTATATATACATTTTATATGTTTGTACAGTATGAATACACATATATAATATGTATATTCTTTTTGTATGTATATATGCACATATAAATATATCTATATACATTCATATGTATATATGTCCTTTTGATTATAGAAAAATACCAGTAAATATGGATATTATATATGTATATCACATGTATTGATTATACATATATGTGACATAGCATATGTAAATGTAATGTATATATGTATACAGATACACACACATATATATACATTATATCTGATATATATATACACTATATATATATATATATCAGAAATAAATGGACTAGAGAAAAGCCCACCCTCAAAAGGCTGCCCAGTTGAATGCAAGCAGTTACAAGTTAAATCGTATGATAGGAGAAACTTGGCATGTTCTCTTAACTTCTTTCTTCTCTCACTTCTTCATGATTTCCTTTCATTTCAGATTTTCAAAACAGCTGTTTTCTGTTCACCTATTTCCTAAACAATACCCACTCTTGGAAAATAATCATGTACTCTATTTAGCTTAGAGATAGATGTCACTTCCATGTAAAATAAATAATTCTAAGTATCGTTGTAGAAATATCAAGAATCATAAAATAGTATGTGAAAATTCTGTTATTTTTTTACAATAAAGGTGAGGCATCTTTATGTGCTGAAATAATACAATGCAGACTAGATATATAATTGCAACAAGGTAAGCAATCAAATTCCTATGGAAACTTTAAAGCCTGTGATTACATTTACCAAATTATAGAAGGAATGCTAGGATTATACAAGCAAAAATCACAACCCTTTTATAATAGGAAGAGAGACAGACAGACAGAGAAAGAAGGAAGATAACATGATAAATGATATATGCCAAATTTATGTATTAATAAATATGAAAAATATTTAAAATAAAAAACAGATGGAATCTGCTTCCATCTGAATCTGATGATACAGTTCATAAAATTGGAGAAATAAGTAATTATGTGGTCCCTCTGCTGTGACATCCTTGCAGAGGCTCAGAGAGAGAGAGAGAAAAAAGACCATCAGGAGGTGGCCCACGGTTTTAAATTTGAAGCCCTAGAATGAATTTCAGAATGAAGATTGGAGAAAGCTACATACACACACCAAAATAATAATGATAATAATAATAATAATAATAATAATAATAATAATTTGGGAAAGGGTAGAATTTAATCCTCGGGGGAGGGGGAGAACATTAGAAACAAGGAAGAAAAGGAGAGAAGAAAGGATAGAAAGTAACATAGTGTTGATAATAAAAGATTGTGTGAAAGGAGAGCAAATATTTTGTTTTGACTTATTCTTGTGACTTTGCTGAAACCATCTCCATTTTCTCAAAGTTTCAGTAAAATGTCCAAGACTGGATCCACCAAAATGCCATGTGGAAGTGATTTTTGCTTTTATCATTTTGATGGAAATGGAAGAAAGGAGTTCTGCTCGATGTATATGTAATGGAACGGGGGCAGTGCCCTTGGTAGAAGAGGATAACCCGGACAGTGGACAGTTTGATCAGAAGGCACATCTCAGCACTAGAAGTGGCAAGAATGCAGCAGACATGGTTCCATCACCACCACCACCTACTGCCCAATCACATCCATGCACACATCTGACACTGTTCATAGGAGTTTCAGCCAGCTTCATTTGAAACTTAAAGGTCAACTCACATCTGAACTATATGCATAGTCTGTAATTAATCTGTAGTGTATATAATAGGTGTGCATTTATATTTAAATATTACATTTAAGGTAAATATTTGTTTTATTTATGTCCAAATATGGGATATAATGTAGGCATTAGCATTTGTGTATTTTGGAGGTAGCATTTTGTCATTACCAATTTATTCTAAGTTCCTTTAGTTGTTTTGAATTCTACTAAGCAATGGAGTGGGCAGAACTATGGAAAATGAAGGAGGTGGATAAGGATGTCTAGTTCCTTGTCCTAAGAAAAGAACTTGCAATAAATTCTAAGTGTTATAAATGGAAGCATCCTTCACCTCAACTTCCTACCTTGAACTTAAAGTAAACATATGTTATCATATTTGGTGAAGGAACCAAACACGTATGGTTCAAGTGTTGTTTGTTCTCTCTATTTGTATCTTCCCATGAGGAGTAGAGTGTGCACTGTTCTTGCATCCTTGGGTACACAGAGGTCAAGATCAGATATTTTCCTATGTGCAGCCTGTCTCCCTCTGTCACACTAACCCGAGCTCAAGAATTGTGGAGCTGCCATGTTAGGTAAGTGAACCTACATGGCAGATTCAACTTCAGTAAGACTGCTTCCATTGAGGTAGAGGTAATGGAAAGCCCAGTTATGGCCATAGAACCCAGTAACTTTCCCCAATCTATGTTTACTAATAATAAGGCTAATAGTTTGTTCTCTATTTATCTCATTTCTAGCAATTTTCTCAATTCATTCCAAATTTGTAATGGGGGCAGAAAATGAGTGATTAATTATCACCCCCAAACCCCAAAAGTATAATCTATTTCCTGTGAAAATTATGCTATAACTAGAACAGAAGTAATCAGGTAATTGATGGTGATTGCCCTGTAGCTATGCCTTGGATGTCATTTCTAAAAAGGAAGCCAATTTTCTAAAAATGTGCATTAAATGCCATACACAATTGATTCTGTATGTCATTAAGCCAAGGAGAATATTACTTAGGGAGTTATTCATTTTTATTTTACTTTAATGAATGTTAAGAACCTCCAAATCACTTATAACCATTAAGACAATTACCTTCATGTCATACTGTGATGTTGGAACCTCACAGCACTCTTTCAGTCTCTGATGCTTTCTTTCTTTACCAGAATTCACTTTGACAAACTACAAGTCAGAAAAGCAGTGTATTTTGCTCCCTTTTTTCATACATTGTGTATGTTCCTGCTGAATTTTTGTTTCCTTTTCAGATTTTCTGGGAAAAGGAAGGAATAGTAGCCCTTTGGCATATTTCACAAGGCTGAGATGTTTTGATGGGTTCTGACTACTGAAAGCCTTTTAAGTTCTACATTTCATATCAGGCTTAGAACTGACCTTCTTTTTAATTGTGGATTCCCATAGATAACAAAAAAAAAATGTTGGATCGTGGGTTATTTTAGTTAGCAGCAGTGCTTTGAATGTATGCAATTCTCTCTGAATAGGTTCAAAATAATTCACATATTGATACTTCTGTTCAAAATATTTTATAAAATAAATGGGATGGAAGATAGGGAGATGAAAACTGGCATTTATTAAGCACTCAACCTTCAGGTGTTTCATAAAATTTGACTAATTTGATCATCACAATGATCTAACTTCGATGTTCTCAAGCTTTAGTGTCATAAAGATCATCTCTACAACTTGGTAGAAAGGCAGATTCTCAGGGCTCACTAAGATAAGATTCTGATTTTGAAGATTTCAAAGGATCACAGGGATTTATTTTTATTTTTTATCAGTGCATTGTAATTGTATATGATAGATTCATAGTGATATATTCATGTATGCACATTATATTATTTGGTCTGTTTCAATGATCCTATCCACATTACTCTGATATAGGCAGCATGTAGAACATACTCAGAGAAACATTGCCTCTTAAACATTGTCTGCTATTCCTAATATCTTAGTCTGCATTCTCATTGATATAATCCAAAGATGTGACCACATAACTTAGAGGACAGAAGACTTATTTGCTCACAGTTTCCTTGGGGTTCTGCAGGAACTGCAGGAACTGCAGGCCAGGAACTGCAGATCTCAGGGCATGGCAGTGGGAAGTGGAGAGCGGGAGGGTACAGGCTTCACTCTCACATCACGGAGGCCAGAGGCAAGAGAGAACACAAACAAGCAACGAAGGGGAGTCAAAGACCTGAGCCCAGTCCATAAGACCATATGTCAGGAACCCACCATCTCCAGCCACACTCCACTACCGTAGGTTTCCACCTAGAGAAATTCATTACAATATATTGATCCACTAATTAAATTATAGCTCTCAGGACTTAGTATAGCAACCACGAATATTAATAAATGTGCTTTTTAGGGGACATTCCATATGTAACTATAACATCTATCATTTTTAAATGAATACATATGTATCAGGAAGTTTGAGTAAATTGTTTAAGGTCACCTATTCATAGAAAAAGTGAGCAGCATGCTTTTGCTCTTGAGAATAAGCAGTCAGCTTATGAGAAAATGTAAAGGACCAAGAATAAAAATATGAGACCATGACACGGACAGGGAATGACTATGGAAATAATAAATACTATTAGGGTCCTTTGGCTATGGCCAGGGAAGAGTATCTGGTATCAAACCTATCCTCTCCAAAGAAAAAGATATAAAATCAGGCAAACTACATACAATAATTCTTTACAGATATTGTTTGACAATCAACGCAGGGTTCAAGCCAATCTGGAACTCCTATTTTGACATTTGTTTGAATGAAAGACAAACTTAGGTTTCTTAGACAGCTGGGTACACTATGAAATCCAGTAGCTGCTAGTTACCTATCTCTTAGATAACTCTAAGAGATATATATATCTCTTATATATATCTTACATTTGGCTGCTGCAACCAGTGAAGTGAGCTTTAAATTTTGAAAAATATTAATTTAAATGGTCACATATGAATTATGATTCTCATATTATATGGTGCAGCTTTAGTACAGCTTAGATGCATTTCCTTCTCCTTATGAAGAAGGCTTGAACAGTGGAGTAGCAGTTTTTAATACCCAAATAAGACCCTATATCTTATGTATTTATTTTGGTGGGGATACTAGGTATTGAATTTAGGGGCATTCTACCTATGAGCTACAACCTTTAGGCATCCCCCACCCCATTTTTTTAATTTGAAACAAGATCTTACTAAATTACCACCCACTGGCCTTCAAACTATGATCTGCCTGTCTTGGCCTCAAGATTCTATATATTATACATTGCATGGAATATATTCAATAATCTCTCTTCAGTGAATTTCTCCAGCATCCCCTTTTTTAATTTTTTTTAAATTTTTTGGTACTGTGTATTGAACCCAGAGTCATTATACCTTTGAGCTACAACCCAAGCCCAATTTTCTTTCTTATTTGGAAATGAAGTCTCTCTAGATTGACAAGAGTCTCACTACTTGCTGAGGCTGTACTTCAACCTGTGATCCTCCTGTCTCAGCATCCCCTTTTGACATGCTTTACCTCACAGAGTTTCAGATTCATTCCCAAATTAGATATACTATTTTTCTAACCTATACCCCTCCTCTCTGCCTCTTCTGCCTAACCTACTTTGTCCTTCATGGTCATTGGTGAATAGCCTTTCATACTTCAAAATTTAGAGGTTATGTCACCTCCCCCATGAACACTTTCCTGACACATCCTAGGATGAATTGCTTATTTTTCTCCCATAATCTTCCAGATTTCTGTTATGCTGCCTACAGGACTCCATTGTATTTGTTTGTTCCCTTCTGGAACTCCAATTATACATGTGTTAAACCTTTTGAGTATGACTTATCTGTGTCATTTTGAGTACAGCTTATCTGTGTCTTATGTACTCCTCTAATTCTTCTCTTTTTTTCTGTTCTTAAGCTTGGATATTTTTCTACTGAACCCTTCAACTCCTTGAATATATTTTGTGATAAATTTATCCTGAGAAGAAGCCAATCCATGATGGTGCATGCCTGTAATCCCAGTACTTGGGAAGCTTAGACAGAAGGATAACAGGTTCGAGCCTCAGCAACTTAGCCAGGCCCTCCACAACTGAGAGAGACTCTGTTTTTAAATAAAAAATAAAATAGGGCTGGAGTTGTACCTTGTGGATAGAACACCCCTGCATTCAAACCCTAGTACAAAAAAAAAAAATCACAATCCTATGTAGGAAGCCCAATTTCTATGATTGAGGTAGATAACTGGTTATCAACTTAATCCATTTCTGTGGCTACAAAAACTTTAGACTGAGTAATTTATAGATAATATAAATGTATTTCTCAAATTCTCAAAGTTCTGGAGGCTGAGAAGTCTAAGATCAAGTCATCAGCAGACTCAGTATCTGACAACTGACTGATTTCTGCTTTCAAGATGGCACCTTGCTGCCAAGAGGTGGAAGGATAAAAAAGGATGAACTCCTTCACTAAAGCCCTTAAATAATGGCACCAATACCACCCCTAAGGGCAGAGTTCTCATGGTCTCATGTCCTCCTAAGTCATAGCAGTAATATTTGTTCTGAAGTGTTGGTGAGAAACCATGAAATCTAGGGGTGCTCTAACTCAAGATTTGTATAGTTCTAAACCATCTCTGGAGCCCATCTACATGCCTTCAAGATGCCATAAAGCAGGTTTAGTAAAATGTTAATGGTACAACCTAGGACGTATCCTCATCACCTAGATTCTACCACTAACACTTCACTATACTTATCACATCTCATTATATCCAATTTAAAGTGTAAAGTTAGTGTATTATCCAAGATCCTATTTAGATATATAACATGATCATCATGCAAGGAAGTTCCCTCAGGCTCCTTGCCAGTCTTCCTTAAACTCAACCACCAGAGGCAAACACTGTCTTGATATTATTCTATCACTGATTATATTTTCTGGTTTTAACATTTTATAAATGGCATCATACAGCATATATGCATATGTAATATATATCATACAGTATAAGATTTCTTTCACTTTGCATAATGTTCTAAATATAGATTCATGTTTTCCCATGGAGCAGTTATTCATTCCTTTATTATGTTGAGTAATATAATATATATTATATAAAAAATACCACAGTTATTCATTTTTATACTAGTGGACATTTAGGCCAATTTGTGGTTAATATAAAGAAAGATGCTATGAACATTCTTGTACAAGATTGTCTTATTAACAGGCTTTCATATATGTTGTTTAACTATGTAGTAGTGGAACTGCTGAGACACAGAAAATGAATGATGACACAGTAATTTCTCCTGCTTATTTACCCAAAAGATATAAAGCCTGTTAGCATTTTCAATGGTGTGGATAAAACCAGAGGACATTATATTAAGTAAAATAAGTCACAGAAAAACAACTACTGCATGATTCCACCTATAAGAAATATCTAGAATAGAAGTAAAAATTAGAGTGATGGTTGTCAGGGGCAGGAAAAAGGGGGAAGGAGAATTGTCTATTACTAGGTATAAAGTTTATATCATGCTAGATGAGTAAGTTCTAGAGGTCTGCTATACAACATAAGACCTATAACTATCAGTATGATGTAATGCAGTTTAAATATGTTAATCAGATAGATTTTAAGTGTCCTTACTTTCCCCTTCTTAAAAATCACTCAAAAGAGTTCAAGGAAATTTTTGAAAGTGATGGATATGTTTAGTACTTTGGTTATGGTAAGGTTATTACAGGTGTACACATATATACAAACTCATCAAGATATGCATTAAATAATACAACTTTTTGCATATTAATCATAATCTCAATAAAGCTAAAAATGTAATAAATAAATAAACTGATGGACTTTTAAGAAGAAACTGGTAGGCCATTTTCCAAAGTGGATGTATAATTTTGAAATTTCACCAAAAATATATGAGAGTTCCATTTGTTCTACATCCTCACCAACATTTGGTGTTTTCAGTCTTTGTAATTTTAGCCATTCTAGTGAGTGTGTGATGGTATCTTATTATGATTTTAATTTGCATTGCATGATGAATGATGTTGAACACATTTTCATATGATTATAGGCCACTTATATATATTCTGTTTCATGAAATATACTTTTAAATCTTTTCTCCACTTTACACTTATTATTGAGTCCTATGATTTTTACGGATACCTTGAATTCCGCACTTTGTCACATAGATGTTTGTTGACTATTTTCCCTAATCTGCCATAATCTTAATGGTGTCTGTGATTGGCAAGACTTTTTAATTTTGATGAAGTATAATTGATACTATCTTTTACAATTATCTATTTCTATAACTGCATAAGAAGTCTTTCCACCCTTGAGTCATGAAGGTATTCCATGTTTCCCTGAAGGAGCTTTATGGCTTAGCTTTTACCTTTAGGTCTATGGCACACCTCTAATAAACTTTTTGTGCACAGTGTGAAGTAAGCAATATACCTCACTTTTTCATTATATCATCTATCTGGTTATTCTAACACTATTTGTTGAAAGTATTTTTCTTTCCCTGATAGATTGTCTCGCAACTTTCTCAAATATCAAGTAACCATATAAGTGAAGGTCTACTCCTGGATTATCTATTCTGTTTCACTGACTTATTTGCAGATTTTTATGGCTCTATTATAGTGTTTTGCTTAATGTAGGGTTAGACTAAGACTAAGAGTTTTAAAGTCAGGTAGTGTAGGTCTTCTGTCTGTTCTTTTCTTCAGTTATATTTGAGTATTCCAGGTTATTTGCATTTTACACAATAAAATTTTTTAAATAAATAAAAATCTTAGGTCTATTATGTCTTACAATTGATTTATATGGTATGTGTCTACTTACATAAATCTATAGTTTTTCTCAGGAACATGTGGTTAGTCTACAGTGCAGAGGTATTTTTTGTTTAAAGATGTTCTATTAAACTTACTATTAAAATCCATTTTTTAGTATTTTATTTCTTGATGCTATGATAAAAGCAATTGTTTCCTACCTTAATTTTCAAATTTTTATGACCAATATATAAATTGTATATTATTGGAGGGAATGTAAATTGGTGCAGTTGTTATAGAAATAATTATGGAGATTCCTTATCTTATCTCATACACTTTTTATTTTTCTTTGCAAAGTAGACATACTAGTTCTACTGGGTATTCAGTAGGTTTCTTATGATTTTTTTAATTAAAGAGTCATGTCATCTACCTGAGAGTGGTAATCCCAGTACTTGGGAGATCTAGACAGTAGGATTGCAAGTTCGAGGCCAGCCTAACAACTTAGCAAGACCCTGTTTCCAAGTACAAAATAAAAAGGATTGGAAGTGTAGCTCAGAGGTAGAATGCCCCTGGACTCAATCCTCAGTACAAACAAAACAAACAATCATGTCATCTGTGAATAGGTAGTTTAATTTTTCATTTTTATGCCTTTCTTTCTAGCTTTATTATAATGAATACGATCTCCAGAACAATGAAAACCTACAGTACAGTAAAAATTATAAGAGTAGAGGACCTTGCCTCCTTCCTAATCTTACTAGGAGATTATTAAATGTCTTAACACTAAGTATGATTTTAGCAGTAGAGTTTTTATAAATGACATTTTTTAGGTGAAGGAATAGCTCTCTGTTCTTAATTTGCTAATCATTTTTATAATAAATGGATATTCCTGTTTGATATCTATTTGTTAATTATATATTTGTCTTCTTTTATTACATTGATATGATAAATTCCATTAAATAAATTTTAAATATTAAGCAAATTTTAGATTCCTAAAATAAACCTCCCTTGATGATGATTTAATATTGCCTAATTTTATTTGCTACACCTTCAAGTATTTTTTATATCATATGAGGAATATTGGTTTCTCACATTATTTTGTAATATCCTTGTCATAATTTGGTTTCAGGTAAACTGTGGCATCATAAAACAAGCTGAGGAGTGTTCCTTCTATTATCATAAAGAGATTTGTAAGATTGGAAATATTTCTTTCTTTATTCTTTCATGAATTTCAAATGCAAAACAATCTGGGTCTTGAAAAGATTTTGAATAATAAATTCAATTTCTCAAGAGGGGACTAAGAAAATGATTTCATTTATAGGTTCAAAAATCATAAAATACTTAAGAATAAACTTGACCAAGGATATAAAAGGTGTACACAGTAAAAAATGCAATACATTGATAAAGGAATTAAAGTAATAATTATGCTAAGTGCTGGTGTTAATGAGGGTGTGGAAAAAGGAATTCCCTGTACACTATTGGTAGGAATGTAAACTGGTAGAGTCATTATAGAAAAAAATATAGACATTCCTCATAAAATTTTAAAAAAGGACTACCATATGACCCAGAGATATCTGGGTAACTATCCAAAGGAAATGAATTTGGTATCTCCAGAAACTGGTTCATGGAAGTTGAACACTACCATGTTCATTGCAATTGCAGTATTATTCACAATGGTTAACATATGGAAACAAACACAAACCTTGAGTCTGCTGATTGGTGAATGGATAAATAAAATGTGATATTCATATTATATATATATATATATATATATATATATATATATATATACATATATAGATGTGTGTAGTGTGTGCATGTGTGTGTAAATGATGAAATATTGCTCAACCATTAAAAAGAAAAAACCTGGCATTTGCAACAACATGTCTGAACCTAGAATGCATTACGCTAAGTGAAACAAGCCAGACACAGAAAGACAAATGCTGCATTATCTCACTTATATGTGGAATCTGAAAAAGTCAAATGCACAGTGTTGGATGGTGATTGGTAGGAGTGTGGTTGGAGGTGCATGATATGGGTTGATGTTCAAAAGGGACCAACTTTTAGTTATAAGATGAGTAACTTCTGGTGATCTCATGTACAACATGGTGACTATGGTTAATAATACTTTACTATTATTCAATTCACTAAGAGTAGATATCAAGTGTTCTCACCACAAAAAAGTAATTACATGAAGTGATGGATGTAGTAATTAGCTTTATTGTAGTGGTCATTTCACAGTAAGTATCAAATCATCATATTTTACACCTTAAATATATACAATGCTTATTTGTTAACTATAACTCAATCAAACTTCATAGTTGATTCTGAGGCAATTTAACACACAGAACCACTGACAATAGTTTACATTCTGCCTCTTAAGGGAAGCAGATAGAATTTAGAGTCTGCAATCTTGACTTTTGATATATTGCCCATCAGTTTTACTAATAGGGTTTTATTTCCAAGATTTTAATTGAATCTGTAAAATGATCATTTTATGCCCCCTATCTAAGCTTCAGGATTGTTTATGAGGATCAGGTGAAGTAATTAAACCAAAAATATGACAGATTATAAATCACTATAGAAACATAAAATATATTATAACAATCTTCTCTTTGTTTCCCTCTCTTCTTTTTCTCTTCTTTCTTCTTTTTTCTTTCCTTCTCCACTGCTTTCTTTCCTTCCCCTTCCTTCCTCTCCTCCTCTCCTCTTTCACTTTTTCATTTTTTAAAAACATGATAAAAATATTGTCCTGGTGTGACATACATATAATTTTTAGTGCCAGAAAACATAGTTAATGATACATTTCTAAGCTTCTTGTTGTTGCTGTTGCTTTCTTGTTGTTGTTGTAATCTGGCAAAACTAGATCACTTTCCCCTTTGCCTTATAATACAGAATCCTGTTATATAGTTCCATAACAGGAAGTTCACCCAAAGGCCTCTTCTCACTTCCCCCTATTTCTTAAATCATTTATTTTTCACTTGCCCTATTTTTTGGTGTAGTTCAACATTTTAAACGTTTCTGATTCTGATTTTAATTACTTATACTGAATCTCATTCTAAAAGAGATTTAGAAATTCATAGTTAGAAGTAGATTAAAACCATACATCATAAATGAGAGTAGCATGTTAAATTTAATAATAATTTTTGGTTAATTCCCTATCCAAAATTATTCTGGAGTCTTCACACAATTTTGGCTATAGATAGATTGTAAATGATAGATTATCTATCTATATATCTATATCTATATCTATATCTATCTATCTATCTATCTATCTATATATATATCCTCTCTTTGTTTCATTGTTTCTCCTTTTGGACCATCTCTCACCATTCTCTCTTCATTCAATTCCTTTTCCTCTGTTCTTTCTTTTGTATATTTCTGTGTCTATTTCCAATTTACTGAATATCTTGGTAGAGGAGATAATTTTTTTCAAAATTATAAAGTGCTCCCAAATCTGCCCATTCTCCCAAGTCAGTTCATTACTCATTGCTTGGTGAACATTTTAATGTTGGGAAATTGATGTCAGGAATGTGTATTTGTATGGTTGTTCAAAGGTCTTAACTAAGATCTGACAAAGTGTGTGTGTGTGTGTGTGTGTGTGTGTGTGTGTGTGTGTGTGTGTTAGTTCATGAGACTATCTGTGATCACACTTCAGACCAAAAGATACTGGGGCCTAGATAAGTTTCTGTGATGCCCACTTATCATCTGGGAGTTTCAAAGACTTTATCCTACCAAGACGCAAAAGAATTCTTGCTTCAGACACTTTTGTGATAATGCAATTTCTCCCACCAGCTATTCTGCTTTGGGACCTTAAAAATGCAATCCATTAAACACCCAGCACCCTCTTCTTCAATTTTCTGCTTCTGGCCCAGTCCCCATCTCTCAGGCTTTCGACTCAAGCAAGTTTTGCTGGCAGCCAGAACAGCCAAGTGGACTGTTATGGTTAGTTGCAAAGAAACCATTGGTAGTTCAGATAGTGCCCTCAGAGCAATTCTGCTTCTTAAGATGAGGGAAAGAACATTGTGCAAAAGGAGATACAGAGAAGAGCTGTAGTTGACAACTCAGATATAAATGCACAGGGAAGCACTCAGTGTTTCCATTAAATTCTGTACAACACCTCGCTGGTCGCTGGAGCTCTCAACCCTGTGCTTCCATGGCTTGAGCGAGGGGGAAGGGCAGGAGGGAATGCAGCCCGCGTGACCAGAAAACTCTAAATAAAGAAGCACACTGAGCTGTTGCCTTCAGAAGATGAGTTTTGGAGAGTATGAGTTGGAAGACTTGAATTATTTTTGAAAAGTGTTAATAACAGTCCTGGTTGCCAAGGGAATGAGGCAATGTGGCCTCAGGTAGATGGTCTGTGGCCAAACCTCTAACTTCTTTTTCTTTTATTCTTTGGCTAATTTCAGTGATCTTTCAAGTGTCTCATTTTGGCCATAGATCCTAGAGATGTGTGTGTTTAATGAGGCATAAAAACCTGGAAACACCTCCAATTTAACTGAACCAGGAGTGGCTTACAAATGAGAGCTGCGGTGGAACTAGACAATGTTTTCCAGATTGAGAGTAGGAAAAATGAACGACTTATGTTCAAAGAAATGTCAGACTATCTTACTTGTATCCTTTGTTCCATGGCTATGATATCATCTCACAAGATTTAGATATCCCTTGCAAGAAATGTGGGAAAGCAACAGGCTAACTCAAATAAAAAGCAGTTCCTCCTCCAGGCCTCATTCTATCTCCAAAAGGAAAAGAAGAATGCAAACTTCAGGGCCTCTCTTTCCTCCCAGGAATATGTTGAAAGTGTAAAATCACAAGGACAAAACTTACTTATTGATCCTATTATATTATGGTCATATCATAGATCATATCATAGATCTCCTGGTTTCAAACATTTCAATAATTCCTATTTCTCTGAGTCAAAGATGCCTGTCCAGGCCAGTCAGGGCCTGCAATATCTGGCTCCACCTCCAAATCCCTCCCAGCCCTGTCTTTCAACCATATCTATCCCCCTCCAGTCTCCTGAGAGATGTGGTCATCCAGACTTCAGGGTGTTTGCAGAAACAATTCCCTCTGTCAGGACGGCTCTTTTCTCCTCTCTACCTATTTAGTCCCACTTGTTCTTCTAAGTTCATTTCCTCAAGGAAGCCTGGATAAGGTACTTTTTCCCTCTTACATTCCTATGGCTCTTCCCCTGAGTGATACTCATCGCCTGTTAATTTACATGTATTTGTGTGATTATGTGTCTAATGCTTATCTCTCCCAAATACTCTAGACCCAGCCTGCGTTCACCATTTCATCTTCAAGACAGCTGCATCCCTAGTATATGGTGGCCTTAATTAATTAATTAATTAATTAATTAATTAATTATTTTTGCCGTACTGGGGATGGAACTCAGGGGCATTCTACCTCCGAGCTACACCCCAGCCCTATTTTTTATTCATTTATTTTGAAACAGGGTCTCACTAAGTAGCTGAGGCTGGCCATGAACCGGGATCTTCTAGTCTCAGCCTCCCAAGTACCAGGATTACAAGCGTGCCCCACCACGCCCAGCTACATGGCAACATTTAATATAAAGTGAATGAAAGAAAGAAGACAGAAAAAAAAAGAAAGAAAACAGTAGTGCAAATGAAAGCAAATAAAGGAGAGAAAGCAAGGAAAGGGAGAAAGAAAGAGGAAAAGAAACATCTAATTGGAGAAGAAACTTTGGGCTCAATGATTATTTGATGTAAAACAAAGCTAGTAGCACAGTTAAAACTACTCCTTTGGGCTTATAGAAATTTTTTACTTTTTGTTTTTTTGTTGTTCTATTTTCTTTCTGGAGGCAGCACCTGATTCTTTCTTTATTATATTTTATTTTATTTTATTTTTATTGTGTGTGTGTGTGTGTGTGTGTGTGTGTGTGTGTTATTGAGGATTGAACCTAAAGTCATTCCACCACTGAGCTACACTTTCAGCTCGTTTCATTTTTTGTTTTGAAATAGAGTCTCACTAGTTTGCTGAATGTCTGGCTACATTACTGAGGCTGTTTCCAAATGTGAGATCCTCCTGTCTTAGCGTCCCAAGTACTGGGATTGCAAACATGTGCCACAACACCTGACCCATGATTCTTTCTTAAAGTCACCTCCACCACACATGGCTACCCTCTGCAGTTAGTTCATAAGCAAAATCTTGTTTGCTGTGTTATTGTTATAGAACATTGGCATGGATTAAGATAAAACAGATTCTGAAAATAGTCAATGAGACAGAATTTCATGTAGACTAATTTAGCACTCATTAGATGGTGTTGGAACCTTGCACATCACATGAACTAGGAAAATCTCTTCTTGTAAAACAGCCAATTATTTGATGTAAATTACCCCATACATGACTAGTAAACAGGGAAATACATTCTTACAACACAGAAGTAATGTTAGTTCTTATATTTTATTTCCCACTAGCTTAGTGTTTTTAATGTTATCCAGAGCAAGCTTTGTCACAATTAAAGAAAAAGCAGAGGTGCACATGAATATCTTTGCAGAAATGTTAAAAAAAATCTACAAAAAGTGCTTTCCTCTAGTGCTTTAAGAACATGTTTACATAAACTCACTGGTGAAGCTGCCAACACAGATTAAGAAACTGCAGATCTTAATCTGGGTATTAAAACAATGGATGAATGAAAGATGCTACATATTAGATACAAGTTGGAGGTTTTATAAAAGGCAATCCATATTGGAAGGCCTCCATCTTAGATAAACAAGAAGCTCCAGGATTTGAGGCTGCTAATGATCAATTGACTCTAAAGCCTGGTGCCAGTACTATTAGGGAGCTATCTATAGGAATATTGTAATTGGGTTTTTTTAATGTTCTACTTGCCAAATTTCATTATTTTGAGTGTTTTGTTTTGTTTTACCACCCTTTATTTCCTTCATCAGCCTTGTTTTCAGTGTTCAATTTTGCAGAATATGAAGTTTTTCAATAGCACAAACATTGGGATTGAGGCAGAAGTGCCCATATCTCTATTAATGCCACTGACTCTGCTTGAAAAGAAACTAAGATTTTGTCTGGATACCTGATTGTTTTGGGAAACTTTTAAAAGCAAGGAAAATTATGTTGTTTCCATGTTGGAGCTCAATCCTGAAGAGTCTAGTCAAGTGGGAACTTGAGAGTTCTGCTTTTAAACAAAAATCTTTTCTCTGGTCATTAGAAAACCTTTTTCAATCACCTCCAGATATCTTATAGGGGCCAGAACTGCCCATCCCCAAAGTTTTTATTTCAGTCTGTCATAATGACAAATTTTTTCCTAAAGACTGCATAACCCTATCTCTGTTTTATAATCATAATCCTAATATCCTCAGGGCCCTCAATATCAAGTCTCCTCATCCTTTTCTCTGTTTCTTCCTAGTATCCTAGGGGATTTCATCTACAAACTTTTCCTGATGAGATATGTGAATGTATCTATATATCATATTGATATACATACAGATATATGTACATATATACTCAAAATGCATGCAGATTAGGCCCTACCATGACCTTACTTCACAGAAATATCTATGCATAGACATCTGTTCACTGGAAGAAATGTGTTGTTTCTCCCCATATTGAGCCAAATTACCTGAGGGTACATTTATACCAGCTTATGCAAATATGGCCTAAAAAATCATTAGCCTTGTTTCCTCTCAGAGAAGGTATCTCCTTTACAACTACTCCCTCACCCCTCCACACACACATGTTAGTGGAATAAAATGCATGATTTTCACACAGTAGTAGACTACAAGAGAAACTTCTGGAAAACCAGATTCAAATTCTGTTTTTATACTCCTGCTGTATGCTTTCTTGAGAAATGACTTAGCCTTGATAAGCTTCAGTTTCTCCATCTCTAAAGGAGAATTTAATAGTACAAACACAATAATAGAGTTATTGCAGAAATTAAACAAGATGGCAAAAGTAAATCCCTTCAGGTTTAATATGAATGCAATAAAAAATTTATAGAACATATGTCAAACATTAGACTGTATTCTTGAAATAAAAATTCAAAAGATGAGACCCCTGCACTTAATGAGTTTAGATCTTAATAGTAGTACTGATGAATAAAGTCAAACTACTAGGGGTGTTGGATGCCTATGAGGGCAAGGGGCACTCGAGGAGTCTTTGCAAAGACAGACTCAGACTCAGAGAAGGCTTCCCTAAGATACAATGCTCAGTCTGGATCTTAAAGACTATGTAGATATTACCTAGGTAATGAATAGAGTAAATGCTAAGCTAGGAAGTGGAAACATGCTTAAAGACAGGAGGCAATGGAGAGCAGATGACAAATTCAAAGAAATGTAAATAATTGGCAATCTACCTGGAGAATTGGTAGGGTTATCAGCACATGTAATGGGACATATGCTCTCATTTGTATCAATTTTAGTATTTTATACTTACCTGATTATCTATCTTTCTCATGTACTATACAGTGTAACCTATGAAGACAGGGGTATTTCTACCTAGTTCAATGTTGTATCTCTGGGGAAAAAAATCTCAATGTGTAGAAGATAGAAGAAACACAATAAATATATGAAGAAATAAATGAATGTTAATTGCTGTGACTATATACTTTAAAATGTGGAAGCATAGACCCAGAGACGTTAATTCATTTCTCCAACTGCACATGGCAGATCTGATATTGAACTCTGAACTCTTCTCACCTTTCTAATTGAATGAGTCTGTTTCCACTGCAATTGGGTAATAACTGCCCCTGGATTCTATCAGAAAAGAGTGATAAAAAGGCAGATAATAGCATCTAATCCAGCTCTAGGCATTAACCCACCTGAAATCTCAGAATTAAGAGTATAATTTATGTTCAGTTAATTTGGTTAGTTTGATAAGGATTGAAGCACAGTAGTACAGAAATTATAAAAATCTTCAAATTTAAGTCTGGTAATTAAGAAGAATCAATGTAGTCTTTAGAAGTAAACATTTTTCTCCCTTCTAGGAGATATTTCATTATAAAACTATTAGATGAACAACACAATAACAATACCTAGGAGTGGGAAGTCATTCTCATGCAAGGTTCTAGGTCAATAAGCATGAATCTATTTTCACTGTCTCAGAGACAGATAATTAAGAAACCAGGCATGACAGTCCAAGCCTATAATCCCAGCTCTCAGGAGTCTGAGACAGGAGGGTCACAGGTTTATGACCAGCCTCATCAACCTAGAGAGACCCTGTTTCAAAACAAAAAAGGACTAGAGGTGTAGTTCAGAGGTAGAATGCCTCTGGGTTCAATCCCCATTATCACAACAAAACAGAGGAGAGAGACAGAGACAGAAACAGAGAATTAAGAAAGTCTAATGTAGCCCATAACACACTGAAGTACATCCAGATAGACATATGACTCTATCATATAGAATTTTGCAAGAGTACTATTTACATGGACCACTGGACAGATCATAAGTATCTTGACATTAGTGAAGTTAGTTAGGGTCAAACCTGATAAACAGCTCTGTGAACACCAATACTGAAGTAGTTCTCTAATGTAACTTTATCAAGATGAACAAGGATTATCTGAGAACTGAATTCACCAATGAGAATAAAAATAGTATAACTTACTAAAGAGTTGTCCTAAACATAATTATATAATATGTTATAAATAGCATTTCTGATTTCTAGTCTTCCTTATTAGAATCAGCCTGGCATGTTCAAAGGAAATACTCTTCTTCTTGTTTTGTCAGGATTTCTCACTTCTCATTGATCCTCGATCTCATACTTAAAATTATTTTTCTTTAATATCTTCCAATGTTAAGGTGGCTATTTGCATTCACCAAGAACTGCTTCTATTCTATTTGTCAATGTTCTGACATAAAATGTTGAAAGCTCATCAAGTCTCTTGCCCTGTGTAGCAGAATCCCTGGCTCCCTGGAGATTCGAGACCCTCACAATTGCATGAGTGATTATGTTCCCTGAAATGTTGGATGAAAGCTGGGATTTAGTAGTTGAGGTAGAGGTAGAAATAAGATTTTTTTAAAAATAATGATTATTATAGACACAAGTTAAGAAAGGTAGGCAAAGATATTTTGAGGCTGAGATATCTTGATACTGACATAGGAAAAAAGGAAGGGAGGACAGTTCCACAGCAGAGCACAAAATAGAATATGTGAATGAAAGCAATAGCATTATCAATGCCAATATCAATATCAGGTATGGGGAAGGGGTAGGGAGTAAGGAGGGAACCAGGGAGGTTCACCAAATGCCGTGTGTGACGTGTATGTCCCTATCACTTTGAACTATATGATGATACAAGACTACAATGCACCAATAATAGTATACTTTTAAAAAGCAATGGCTGAGTCCAGCATGGTGCACTGTCTGAAGAGAAAACAAACAGGGCTTCTATCTGATGTTTGTTTCTGAAACAAAAGCCTGGATAGCTTGACCATGGCTTCTCTTTATAGGTAATCAGACTGATAATAGACAGACATAAATTCTGTCTTAGCATTCTTGCTGCTATAATTAAAAGAACTGACCATATAACTTAGAGGAAGGAAGATTTATTTGCTTACAGTTTCCTTGGAGATTTTGGGGTTCAGCCCATGTGAGGCCAGGGATCTGGATCTCAGGGCATGGCAGCAAGAAGCAGAGAGAGGAAGAGCACAAGGCTTCTCTCCACACATCATGGAGGCTGGAAAAGAGAGTAAGCAAGCAAGGAGAGTCAAAGACATAAGCACAATCCCTAAGGCTGCACTCTACCTGCCTAGGTTACTACCCAGATAAATATATCACAATGGATTTCTTTCTACTAATGAGATTACAAGCCTCATGACTTAATTCCAGCCTCTGAACATCAATTTATGAGCTCTTTAAGGGGCATTCTTCATAGTAGTATAATGAATACTCTTTAAAACCCTCAAGAAACCTGGTTTTTATTTGTTTGGGGGAATTGTTTGTTTTGCGGTACTGGGGGTTGAACCCAGGGGCATTCTACCTCCAAGCTACACCCCCAGCCCTATTTTAATTCTTTATTTTGAAACAGGGTCTCACTAAGTTGCAGAGGGCCTCACTAAGCAGCTGAAGCTGGCCGTAAACCTGGATCTTCCAGTCTCAGTCTCCCAAGTACTGGGATTACAAGCATGTACCACCATGCCGAGCTCAAAAAACCTTGGTTTTAATACATTAAAATCTCTTGGTTTAATGGGGGTAGCCTAAGGGAACACCAAATTTCTGAAAATTATTTGCTTCATCTAATATGATACTGAATGGGAAGTAACTTAGCATGTTAATCAAGACTCCTGATTGTGGACACATCCAGATGTCCTCTCTTACTGTCTCCATAATTGGACAAATTAGCTAACCTATCTAATTTTCCGTTCCCTCATCTATAAAATTGTAACATCTAAACCTAATTTATTCAGTGACTCAATAAATATCTGAGGGTTCCCTATGAGCCAAGCAGAGTTGTAAGCACTGGAGAATACTCCAAAGAACAAAATGGAGAAAATTTCTGGCCTACATGGGGCTTCCATTCTAGTATGCTTTGGGAGGTAAACTGATATAAATAAAGAAGTTGGCATTGCCCTGGCATATTTGGTATCTAATATGACTAATGATGAGCCCTGAAAATGCCTTTTACCAGGGACTCATTTCTCAGGACAGAAGTGTGTGTGTGTGTGTGTGTGTGTGTGTGTGTGTGTGTGTGTGTGTGTGTTTACTTATCTACTTTGCCTTTGAACTTTTTGTTCCTCTAATATTTTTGTTCCTGCTAGATACCTCTCTGGGTTCTCTTCACTTGTATTGACAACCTCAAATTCTCACAACCTTTTAGACACATCATAAACATTCAGAAATGCTTGTCTGTTTTTTGTTGTTGTTCTTTGTTTATTTTGTTATTGTTTAAATCAGCACAACAGCACTAGGAATGTAAGAATTTCGCTGAACTACATATACCTCTCAAGCTACTGACCTTTCTGTTTCCCTTTAATGCTAACTTTTATCCCAAGATGTCTTTGCGAGCAGCCTCCATTTCCACATCAAGCTCACCCTCTGGGGATGTCCGTCTGGCTTTTGTTCCCACCAGTAACTAAACCTGCACTTGCTTAGGTTGAAACAGATTCCTCTCCCTCCAGATTGCTAAACAGAACGTACATTTTCCAATCCTCATCTTAGGCTCATTGTGTGTGTGTGTGTGTGTGTGTGTGTGTGTGTGTGTGTGTGTGTGTTGCTAGGAATAGAACCCAGGGGCATTATTTTACCTCCAAGCTATACCCACAACCCTATTGTATTTTATTTTTTATTTGGAAACAGAGTCTTCCTAAGTTGCTGAGGCTAGCTTCAGACCTGGAATCCTCTTGTCTCAGCCTCCCAAGTGGTAAGATTATAGACAAGCCCTGCCACACCTGGCCTAGACCATTCTTTTATCAGCTTTTTCCTGCTGGAACTATTCTTTTCCCTTGAATTCAATAATTATATGCTCTCCTGATCTTTCTCTTACCTTCTCAACAATTCTGTTTTAGTGTCCTTTGGGAATTTCACATCCCTAATCTACCTTTTAAATGTTGAAATTGTTTGTATTTGGTTTTGGCCATCCTTGTGTCTTCATTCTGTCTCATGACTGCCTCTTACTTTGTACTTATTTATTAGCTCCACCACTCACATGACTTCAAATAACATTTAATTCCCTCGATGTATTCTTCCAAGACCTTCTTTTGAGCTCCAAACACATATAACCAACTACTTGTCTAGATTTGTACTTGGCTGGTCTCACAAGTATCTCAATTTGCCTGTGCCCCAGTCTGAACTCAATTTCTCCTCAAACACTCAGCTCCATTCCAAATATGCTTCTCCTTCACTATTCGGTAGCGCTTATCCAGCTGCTCATCCGAGAAACCCAGGAGCTTGGCACCTTCCCACTTCTGAATCCCATATCCATCCATCACAGAGTTCTTTCAATTCTGCCTCTTAACCGCATCTTAAACTTGCTCACTTTTCCACAGGTCCACTCTCATCACTGAACATCAAATCATCATCTCCAAATAACTTCTAGCAGTTATACATTATCCTCTTCCAATCTCTATTCTACTTATAAGCCAGAATATTAAGATAAATATTTCATTGTTTTATTTCCCTACTTAACACTTTAAAGATACTTCATCTTCATGGTGTGCACGTTTGTGTGTGTGTGTGTGTGTGTGTGTGTGTGTGTGTGTGTGTGTGTGTGTACTTTGTATTTTTAATATACTGGGTATTGAACCCAGGAATGTTCTACCTCTGAGCTAGAACCCTAGGTATATTTTATTTTTTATTTTGAAATAGAGTCTGCCTAAGTTGCTGAGGATCTCGCTAAGTTCCTAAGGCTGACCTCAAACCTGCGATCCTCCTGTCTCAGCCTCCTAAGTACTGGGATTACAGGCATGCGCCACCATGCCCAACTAAAGATACGTCATTTTTTAAAATTACAACCGATTCTTGATATGATTCTTAAAGCCCAAAACAATATGTCTTACTAATTTACTAAACCAACAACATGTAAATGTTTTGTATTTGAAATAGGTACATAAAAATGTCCCTTTAATCTAAAATATTTTAAAATCTATAGAGCAATGACTATATGTGCACACATTATCATTCCCATGAACATACACATAGAAGCCTGTATCCAAACCATCCTAGAATTCATTTTTTAATGTATTGCATATCAGTCTTATTTTAACTTTCATCATGTTCTTGGGTAATGACTAAAAACCTCACACACACAAACAAAAGAAAGTCCTCTAAGTCCTAAAAGTACTTCAATAGGCCATGTTTGCTAAAGAGAAAATTAAGTGATTCTCTTTCCTTCCCTCTCTTCTCTGCTTACCTCTATTCTTTTCACAGAAACCATGTTCTGTGACACAAGACAAATGAGTATCCTCAGAAGTTATTACAGAGACAGTCTAGGCTCTACTTTTCCTGGATATATAGGTCAGTCTAGGGATGAAATGTCCTTTGCATCTTCACTAATAGAATCTCAATAAAGGCAGCTATATTCATTAAGACATGCATGTGTATATGTAGTCGTGCACCTATATTGTTTTTCTTGGTGCTCATCTGATTAAACCCTCATAAATTCCCCCTTTCGCTCCTTTCAATACCATTATTCTGTTTGTCTCAAAATAGATATTGTGATAGCTGGATCATCCATTGGATGTCAATCTCTGTCCTTTGAGGTTGGCTTGGATAGAATGACCACATAACCCTATTGCTCACCGTTAAATGCTTCTTGCCACTCTACCCATTTGCCCAGATGTTTGAGGTTCGGCTGGGAAGGATATCTACCTATTTACTCAGGTGTTTGGTATAAGCTCCAAAAAGGATCCACTTTATAAACAATTCTTTACACTACCTCACTTAAGGAAGTGTTTCTGCTGTACTAAATTTACTTAAATAAATCAGTTTCTCAAGAGCAGTAAACCACTAACATCATTTATATCGCATGATGGTTCTTCTCAATGGGCCAGAGAGGTTTCGATTATCTTGGATAGGGACCACTTCAGAAGTGACATGATCTATATTAAGTTAGCTTTTATTGTCTTTATAGCCATCTTAATGGGGCCCTGTCTTGATGGAATAGAAAGAGAAAGTAGCTGGCATTATAATGACTTGCTCATGCAAACTTCATCTCAAACAACCCAGAAATCAACACAGAATCTGTTTAGAAGATCACCAGTAAAACTACTACAGCATACTGTGTGTGTGTGTGTGTGTGTGTGTGTGTGTGTGCATATGGGGTGTGTGTGTGTGTGTGTGTATAGTCACAAACAAAGACTGACCTGTCACAGTAAAAGTTCATGCACACTCTTATTATATCAGATAGAAGTGAAATAAACAAGAATAAGAGATTATTTTATGTTGTAGCAGGTGTCATCATATTTAGTGACAGAGTATAGGGTAATGAGCAGATGACTGTTTAGTAATGGATAATAGAAAGAGAGCTTCAGACATCAGAGAATGGCTAAATAGAATATCCTTCAGAATAAAAACATACTGACAAACTAATAAGGGAGAATTTGAATGCAGCATAACCACAGGTGAATATATTACTTAATATGTCTGGATGAGATGGTTCAAAAATTAGGAGGAAAAGCCCCTCATTGACCATTAGATTTGGTCTTGTATACTGTTGGAAAATCTTAATTGTAAGCATTTGTAATCTAACAGTTATGCTTTTATAAGAAATTTAATTGACATTTTGGTAACTTTATTGTAAGGAATATAATGTGTATGGTGATATCCTTGTCTAAAGAATGGAGTTCTTGCTGAACTCTGAGCTTACTCTTGAGCTTGGGAGAAACTAATATTAATTATCCCCATGTAGTCAACACACATGTGAATGTGCTATGAGGATACACAGAATACATGGTCTCATTCGGGATATAACCAGAAATCTGTGCTGAAGAACAGCATGGACCAGGTATCTTGTCAAACTGCCTCTAGCATGTGGAGGCCTGGGGAACACAGGCAAAGGACTTATAGTTTAAGCAGAGGCATGAGTCTTAAATCAACAAGTAAGAAGCATATGTAGACAAAATTACCCTTGAAAAATCTCTTTCTTGTGGACCTCAAAGTTAGAAAATGATTGATCTACAACTAAAGAAAGAAAAGAGAACTCTAAATTCAGATTCCAAGCCCTAAAAGCCATCTGGTTTTAAAGATAATTATGAAATATCTAGTGGCAAATGAGGGATCAGTGGAAAACTTTAAAAATATTTATTCCACTCTATCTTAAAATTACATCTCTAAAACCTTAATACATAATAGGATACTTATGGATTTGTTCATTTCTGTGAGGTCTTGGGTGAGGGAGGTAGGACATTAAATGCAAGGATAGGGAGATTCCACCAGGAAGAAGACAGTGCTGGAGTTGACTTTACTCCCTGTATCTCCAGTGGGCACAAGACTGAAGTTTTTTTAAAAATTTATTAATGCATTATAATTGTACATGATAGTGTGATTCATAGTGATACATCCATATATACATAAAACATTATTTGGTCTGTTTCCTTCCCCCACGCTCCCTCTTCCACTTCTTTCTTCCTTCCTTCAGTCCACTTTTATTGTTCAACCGGTATCTGTCCTAATTTTCATGAGGGTCCCTATTTTTTTGTTTTTTGGGGTTTTTTGGTGTGGTACTTATTCATTTGCCTGTTTGTTTTTAGTATACATTTATTGGCACATTATAATTATACATCGTCGTGAGGTATAGTGTGATAGGAATACACACGTGTACAACACTTTATACATCTCCCTCCAGATCCCACCCCTCCTTCCACTTTTCCATACATGTCATTAGGTTGGTTCTCTCTTTTTCTAAGAGCAGAAATTTTTAATTTCCTTCATTCCTTTCATGATTTCTTACTCTTCATTCAAAAAGAACAAAGAAAGAAACAAATGGCCAAAGTCAGTAGACTTATCCCCACTCTTGGAGAGAAAGCTCCCAGCTACAGAAGTCCTGTTTAAATATTTTCTCAGGGTGGAGGATTTCAGGATTATGTCAAGCTATTTCAGTGTTTTCTCTTCTACATGCACACACACACACACACACACACACACACACACACACACCATAGCATATGAGAGCAAGAACCAATGTCATTCTTCTAAGGTATAATATGATTTCTCCTTTTCCTTGGTGGTTCTCTGTAGAGATTAACCACCGACCTGTAATTAACGATGAGAATTGAGCAAATGTCATGTGATGGTAATGGTGATTGTGTTCTCACTTGGAGAGTCCATTAAGAATACCATTTCTCATAAAACTCAAGGAGAGATTTCAATTCCAGATGTTAAGAAATAATCATGGGCTTACTTATGACACTTCAGATTGAATTTTTTTCCTTTGTCATCACTGAATTTGTCATTTAAGAAGAGATTAACAGTCCCAAATTAACTAGCTTCCAATAAGGAAACAAACCTTTATGTAAACAATTGTTCCTTTCCATCATTAATTTAATGGAAATAGTGCAATTATGGTAAGAGAGGAAATTGCAATCACAAACTCTTCTTTGCTGCTCACTCTTCCTGTGTTTAAAAATAAAAATTATCCCTCTAGCAAATGTTCTTCACAAAAATATAAGTTGCATGATAGGATTATTTCATGACTTCAAATAAGTTTTCTTATTCCAAGAAAACATTTCCCAAAGTTTCCAAAAGTTTAGCTGAGCTATAAGATATATAAGCAGTTTAGATATAACTAAGACAGTATCTTCCCCTCCCGTCTAACCTTTTATTAAAAACCACGCACTTTATTTCAACATTCAGAGCAGATCCTAGACAACTTTGTGCATGAGTCCCAGAGCAGACATAAAAACCAGATGGGAAAGAGATTTACAAGAACCAATCTCAAAAGAATATTTGCAAGCAGAATGTCAACTCAACATTGATTTCAGCAATGTATTTTGATTTACAATACAGATGTCTTTTCAGAATTTTCATTTCTCCTTATATATGAACAAAGTGCAAGGAGAATATGGTCCCAGCTGTTCACTTCAAATGTTCCAACCTGAAACAAAAAGACAACAGCAAAAAAAATTTATCGCTTACTTATACCCCTTGGGAAGTTCAGAATTTTTTAGTAGGCTTTATAGGCAAATTGTTAAATCAAACAGTTGCCCCTATACTTACAAAAATATTTTCCTGAGGATACGATCTTGCTTCATCTCAAGGATCTTAACAAGGCAGAGAGAAAATGAAAGTACTTTCTTTTGTCACTCTTTCATTACACAATATATAGAGACTACAGCGGTGACACCAGACACTGCTCTGGTTACTAAAGACATTAGGGAAAAAGGAAAAAAAAACCCTCAAGGAGCTCATAGTCTCCTTGAAAAAGAGGTAAGAAAAATGCAATGTGTTGTGGAATACACAAAGAATTATTTAAACAGTGCAAAAGAAGCTCAAAATTCTAGTAGGCAAAACAAGAAAAAAAGGAAAGATTGGAGGTAAATGAGATTAAACTGTTATGAAGTATGTAAATATAGTGACAATTGAGTCTCTAAGGATTGTTTCCTTCTCATTTTCATTAGTAATAGGAAATAAAATAAACTCTGAAATAATGAAATTTAAGAACCATTGGCAAACATGTACTGGGTCAATTTTACAATGGTTTCCAGTTAACAAGAAGTTACTACACCATGGAAGAAGATTTGAAGTATAATTTGGTAGCCCGAATGCAAGGTGCCCCTGATTTTTTTTTCAGTATTTGAAAAATTACAGTATTTAAATTCAACATTTTCCCAGGGAGCGTCATGTTTCTACCATATGTAAGTATAATGAGTACCTTCATCACAGATTTATTATCTTCTACTGATGTGATTGGATTTGTGGCACGGGGAAAGGAAAAACATGGTGAGGACTCATTAATGCTGAAGCTGAGCATAGTGTGCAGTGCACGTCCAACACAGCACTGTAATTCTACCATCTAACTTGTTTTTGTAGGACTATGTGTATGAATTGTTTATGTTAACGTTGGTGGGATAGCTTTGGCAAAAATACTCAAATTTCACTGACCCTATTGACATAGGATTAATGACAAGATTTGTTCACTCAAAAAAAATCCATATTAAATCTTCTAAGATGAAATTTCATTTTGTTTCTTTTCAATTGGAAAATAATGGTACTTAAAAAATAAGATCATTTTTTTTTTTTAAATTCTCCTTCTGGTGTTGCCTGCTATATGAAAAGGTAATGCTCTCTAACTATATTGGGCTAGAGGTTAGTTGGTGAGGCACCTCTCTTTATCAACTAGTACTTATACATTCATTGGCATGCAATGCATCTCTGAAGTAAAGGCATTAATTCCACATGTGGTACCCGCTCACAGACTTCATTATGAAGCCGAGCCAGTCACTCTGAAAGCATTGGTCTCACTGTGTCTTATCTATACTTTTCATCATAATAGTTTTCATAGTTTGGATAGCACTTTTGCATTCTTTCATTTAATCTTTGAGACAACCGTTTGAGGTAGGTAACGTGTTAATAGGCACATTTTTAGATGAAGAAATAATTCCCAGAGGCTTATATAACTTAATAAAGGTTACACGGCTAGTAATGAATATTCATAATGGTGAACTCTAGACCTCAGAAGAATGGTTGAACATGACCTATATCGTTTGTGTTAATTATCTGGTCTTATTTTATTGCAATTCTTTGAAAATATGCAATCTAAGTATGATAAAAAGGGGTCACTCAGGATAAGTCGGAATATTTGATTAGCCCAAATGCCCTAAAACAATATTAAATTTCCTAAGTTTTTATTTTTTAAAAAAATTACAGCCCAAATTTGTGAACTTTTCAAGAAAGCAGAGCAACCCTGTGGTAGAGTTCTTGAGGTGTAAATTTCCAACTTTCCCTTGAAAGCAATAATTCATCAAAATGTGCATTTGATGAAAAACTGGGCCGAGACCTTGGAGGCATGTGATTACAGTCAGTTTATGCTCTAAGCTTCCAAGAACATATTCTGCACGGCCGATGTGATTCAAGAATGACAAGAGGCGCTGTATGAGTTTTTCTTTTTTCTCTCCAGTTCAGCCTTTTTGGATTGATAAATGGGCTTAGTTGTATCTTTCCTGAAGGACATTATTCAATGTGCTGTTGGTTTAATCTCCCACACTAGGTAGAACTCAGGAAGGGGAGCTTCTTGAAAGAAGGTAAATAGGAGGTAAATGAGTTAAAGCTCAGACTCCAGTGGAGGGAGCTCTTATTCAAGAGCTAAGTGGCCTTCCTTTGAGAACAGATTGAATTTCCTGGTTTTAATTACCTACAACGAGAAAAATATAAGCAGCGCCAATCTATACAGCTGCCTATAGGTCTCTATTTATATGTTATACAACAAAATTGTCTTTTTGGCCTCAATTAAGGTTGTTTTTTTTGTTTTTTGTTTTTTTTGCAAACTGCGTCACTGTTTTCTAAAGTAAATTATGTGACTAATATATTAATTTTGTAAATATTTATTATTGCAATTGAACTAAAGAATTAGCTCAATTATCCTGACCCTGCAAGCAAATTTTTATATTAAAAGACCTCTTTTGCTTCGTTGCAATTATTGTAAGAACAAGTGTTATCGTCTACCTGAATTTTCAAGATAAGTCTAGAAACATTTCCACTACTTTCTCTGTTAGAAAATATTTTCAGTCTGTTGGAATTCAAATACTTCTAAAAATTCTAAAAGACTTGCAAAGAATAAATAACATTATTCTCCAAGGAATGCAAGGGTCCTTTACAGGCGATGTAGCACTTAACAATATACAGGTAAAACCTTGTTGTAATGAATTCCCTAAGACATGCAATCTGGTTGTAGTGGGTCTGTGTTGTAATGAAAGCATTGATAGAAATGACTTTCCTAGTCTTCTGGAGGAGGGAATGAAACAGCTACTCTGTAGCAAACTAACAGGTACACAGAGAGGGGTGTGAAATCAGCTCTGCATCAAACAGGGACATAACAAGGAAACAGAATGTGTCTTGGGCACCCCTCACTCTCTTTCCTCCTCTCTCAAGCCTTCCTTTAGGTGAATGTTTTGGATGGGGATGTTTAAGGTGAGAAGGGAGAGGAATAAGAAAAATGCCAAAGGCTAAACTGTCTTCTTGATCCTTTAATCCATACTGCACATGAAACTTTATCAAAATTTCTGTAAAAAGACAAAACATTAAAAGAAAAAAAAAGGTGATGGCTCTCTGTGGCCTACAAGCAGATGAACATATTCTTGCAAGGAGCACTAAAGATCGTCTTCCTCTGACTGGGGCACAGTCACCTGCCTCTCTTTCTGGCCTTGTCTCACTCCTCATCCCATGTGCTCTCAGACTCAGCCACTGGCAGTTGCAAAGGGCCAGTTGGATCACATGCTGCCCAGGCACCTGCAACCCGGACCTGCCACAGGTCCCTTTGCTACTCTAGATCTTGCTCAGAATGTCAGGCAAGCTAGCCCTCACCCACTGAAAAAAAAAAAAACACAGTATTATGAAGAGTAGAATGTGTTGACTCCAGCCCCCGAATTGGCCAACTAAGCATTTTGCTGTCTTCTTTATTATAGAGGGGAATGCGAAGTACAACAATTTACTTGAGAGGAGATGGCCCAGCACACCCTTAAGTGCTCAACCTCTAAAATTTTGAGTAAATGGTGAGTTCCTTAGTTTTAAAGCATTTATCTCCTGCTTTCTGGAGGGCTTGTGCCCTTCCATGATGTTCACTGTGCTGATCTCCTCTTGTTCTTCCTGCCTGATCCCCATCACTTCATAGTGTAATTGATCAATATGGTGTTCTTCAGAATGTCCATGTGGTCCAGAGCTTTTTTTACAGAACAAGGACTGAGAAAGTTCTATCTTGGGGCAAAATGATAAATAAAATGAAGTTATTTATGCTGTGTGAAAGGAGTCTGTTTTCTGGTTCTCCTTCCTGATTTAAATAGAAAATATATCAACCAAATCAATGGATTCATATCATACCTGAGTCCAAATTAATCTTCTGTAGCAATTAAACCACAGCTGTGATCTGTGGTCCAACTGGGTTGATTTGTGGTCCATTTCTTTTCTGCATGGGGCAAATAAAATTAAATGGAGTTAGGCTTAAGGATCCTCACCAATGAGCCCTTTGGATTTTTAAGAGTAATATCTATAATATCAGTCCCCTGGATTTGGTACTATTTTTGATTAATGATCCTGGCTTCTACTTGACCTTCCCAATATCCAATACAATGGCTGTATCCACTAACACCAGGATGTAATGTAGGAGTTACTCTATAAGTCATGTATGCCAATCTCAATTATACATTGATGAATTTGGAATGACCATGGGATGTGTCTGCAGATCCTTTTATTGTCTGCCTCCCTTGTACCGTACTTTAACATAAAGATGATTTAGGTCTCTAGGTATCAGATTTGACACAGACTCTATGTTCAACTAGCCTCTAAGCATTTGAGTATTACTCTTTCTCCAACACACAGCCACTGACTCTATTGAAGAAGGACTGGGAGGATCCTTAGGATGTGTAATAGGGTTTCTCTCCAAGGACCACCCTCTGAAGTGAGTCCCAGTCTGAAAACTGGCTGAAGTCCAGAAACCAGGCAAGGAAATGTGGTTTTATTTGGGGAACAGGTCTCAGACTTCCAATCATCAATTTCTGTTTCTATTGATTGTGTTGGCAGTCCATCTATTTTACCTAAAAGGACATCATGCTCTATTAACTACCTCCATAGTTCTCTGCAGGTCAGGCACCCTTGGCTACCACTCTGATCTTTTCTGTTATAAAAAATAATAGTTTTCTGGCTTTTGATGTTAAAAAATAAGTATTTCCTGGCCCTATGCTTTGGGGACCTTCTATCCCTGCTACTATTAGTGATCCAAGGTCTATGATAGTTTCTTCTTCCTCCAACTATGGTCTACAGAAGAGAGCCAGCACTGAACTTCATAATCACACTGATATTCCTCTCAGTGGTACATTCCTGGTGCCTAGACAAAAGTATGATCTTAGGGCCCATCTTTGTTACATAATCCTCTTGTGGTTCTTCTAACCTCATGTAATATAATCTTTTCAGTGCCTCCACTTTGATAAATCTATTAATTATTTCCCTGGTGTATTATACCTGGCAATATAAATATTTTTTCCCTCATTAAGTGTGGGCCATAGTTTTGCCCTGACTGCAGGAACCACCCTACTTGCAAGTTGCTTGATCTCCAGTGGTCTTTTCCAGGGTGTTAAATCATATGCTCCTCAAGTTAATAAACTCTTCAGAGCCAGCCCAAGGTCTGGGCTTCCTTCGATAAGTACCCTTAGCCTCCAGAGTCATGGGTTCCCTCAGCTCCTGCTGGGCCATGATGGCTAGCTATTGTGGTCCTTGCCCTATCTTATCAGATGCCATCCATCCCTGTCATCCATCCTTGCCTGTGTTATGTTGCAACTAAGCCTTCTTCATAGGCCTGGAAGCAAGGCAGCAGTGGGAGTATCTTCTGAGGTGGGCAATCTCTTGTCTTATCTTCTGACTTTGGGGGGACACTAATTTTTAGGGAAGAAGTAGACAACTTTTGCAGGCTCTGAAGATTGTATAACATCTTCAGCCAAATATCTCCATCCCCTGTCTTTAGGATCTTGGGTTTTCCCAGCTAAAGTCTTGATTGACATAATAGGTATTCCTCATTTGAACATTTAACTAGATCTACTTTATCAAGTCTTAGGCTTAGTCTTCAGCTTTTTCCTGCTCCCTTGCTGACTATACTAAAGACTTCTGTACAAGTTAGCAAAGCAATTCAATCCAACGTGGTAATAATCATACAATTCCATTGTCTTGCTCTTTATTATTCCTGGACACATTTTAAACCTCAAACTATTGCACTGGCCAGAGAATCCCCTTCTCTGGGACACCATCCTTGCTTAACATCCCAGTTCACCATGAGTGAGCATTCTAACAGCTGGACAACCACCTAGTGCTGGAGGCTGTGGATGAGGAATGGGATCCTCATTACTAGCCAGCCAGCGAGTGGTTCAGTTCCAAAATCTCACCTTACCACTCCTGGCACCAACTGTGCCATTTGGATTCTCCAAAAAGGAAATGCTGAAATGGACTTTATAGTACAGTTTCTTAGAGAATAACTTCTATTAAAAGAAAGGAGTAGGACATGACAGAAGAAAGCATTAGACTGTGATACAGATCCCACAAGTTTCTACCAGCCTGGAAGACATCTCCTGAGCAAAGATTGCTCATTAGAGGAGTCCTTCATTCAGTGGAGATGGATAGGCTTTCCTACCAACACTTGGCTTAATGATTAGCCAGGAACTGCTCTGAAAATACCAAGACCTTGACTCAAAGGTTGAGTTGGATCAGAAAGAGGAGAATAGTTGGAGTCAGCTAACTGCACCTTTTGCTGGACCAGAGTCCTTTCTTAAAGGAGATCTTAACAGTAGATCCCCCTGTTTTTATTACTGGAGCCCTGTAGTATAATTTGAAATCAGATATTGTGATGCCTCCAGCATGGTTCTTATTACCCAGAATTTGTATATTCTGAGTCTTTTTTCTATATACATTTTAGGATTATTTTTTCTAGCTCTCTGTTTGCATATGACATGGTCCTGCACTTAGAATATCCAAAAACTCAAACAGAAGCCTTCTACCACTGATAAAAAAAATAATCAACAAAGTAACAAGATATAAAATCAACTTAAAAAACCAGTGGCCATACCTAGGTTCTCTTGTGCAAATACATCAGGGATACATGTACCAACTCTAAATCTGTTGGTAGTTGTTGTACTGTATATTCAGTGGATGCACCAAAAAAGAAAAGAAAAAAAAAAAAAACACTTCAACTTGGCTTGTTGGTCACTGAACAGCTCTTTTAAAGTGGTGAAGGAAGGAAAGGAAGATTGGACTACTCAATTATAAAACAGTGTTTCTCAGCAGGAGTTCTATGGAAACCAATGGTAGGGTTCTCAGATTAATGGCCAAGAGTTTCAGGAAAGATTATGATTGAATAAAGAAAACCATAAGCAAAAGAAAATTTAAGGTGTATGCAAAGCTGGAGCTTGCAGAGATAAGAGTTGACTAAGCAGCCTATTGGTTAAATTGATGGAAGCCTTCATTTTACATGACAGGAAGGTTATTTTGTGCCAATACCATACTGTTTTTGTTACTATAGCCCTGTAGTATAATTTGAAATCAGATATTGTGTGCCTCCAGCATGGTTCTTATTACCCAGAATTTGGATATTCTGAGTCTTTTCTATATACATTTTAGGATTGTTTTTTCTAGCTCTCTGTTTGCATATGACATGATCCTGCACTTAGAATATCCAAAACTCAAACAGAAGCCTTCTACTGCTGATTTTAAAAAAATCAACAAAGTAACAATTTAAAAAACCAGTGGCTTTCCAATACATCAAACATGAGCCCACTCAAAAACAATCTGTAAAATAATTCCATACATAATAGCCTCAAAACATAAATATAATACTTAAGAATAAATCTAACCAAGGAGGTAAAAGACCTCTACAATGAAAAGTACACAACACTAAAGAAAGAAATTGAAGATGACTTTAGAAGACAGAAAGATCTCACATGGTATTGGATAGGCAGAATAAATATTGTCAGAATGACCATACCACCAAAGGCAACCTACAGATCCACTGCAAAACAGTGAGTTTTTAAGGCAGATATAAAACAGAAGAGAGAGACAGAGAGAGAGAAGAGAAGAGAGAGAGAGATTTTCTAGGTTCAAGCATACCAACAAGTCTGATATGTCTACTGATGAAGAAATATAATCTTTTGAATCATTTCACTGTACTGGTGAAAAAGACACGCACGCACGCACCCATGCATGCACACACATACGACTAGGCACTCCAGTGGGATCTACTTATCAATGATTTAAAATGGCCGCTAATCTAAGGCATCCAACATTTTGTGCATTATCTGTGACAAACAACTCAGAATTACAGCAAAATTAAAAAGACACATCTATAAATCACTTCCATGTAACAAGCAAAAAAAAAAAAGTGATTACTTTAATGGGCTTTTGGAATTTCAAAACAGAGTAAAGATTTTGTTAAAAGGATTAATAACAGCATTTATTGAAAGGTTTCAGGAGCCTATCTATTTTGTAGCAGAACTTATTTCCCAGAGAAGTAAAGGTAACATAATTGTTAAGAACCTAATAATGTCATCATATAGTATTCAAGTGAGTAAAACGTAAGGGTACTTGTAGTGTCAGAAGTTGAAAGGCTCCACTTTTCACTCCCATAAGTCAGTGTATCAATGACACAGTTGATAATTTTCATATTGTAAATGACATTTATTAAAATGTATTTGTGGCTTTTACTTAAACATAGCAAGCCTATCTTTTTTTACCTATGTCAGTTATTTAACAGAAATTTATTATTCTTGCCTATGAACCTTAAAACATTATTAAAAGAAATGAAGAGCAGGGGATGGAGAGGAGCTCACCAAGTGCTCTGTGCATTTACGTCACTATCACTGTGAACTACATTATGAAGTGAGACTACAATGCACCAATAAAAGTATATAAAAATGAAATGAAGAGAATAATATCAGGAATGGTAAGCTCAGCTTATTTACTTGATCCTTTTTTAAGTTATTATTCTTATTTGAGAAATTTGGGCAATAATGTTTTTGTTGTTGTTTTTGTTGTTTCAGAAGGGAATAAAAATATTCCTGTATATTTTCCTCTATCACATTAAATATGTCCTTAGCAACTGTAAGGTAGAAATTAGTGATAAAATTTTCAAATCTCCTTGGATGATTTTTTAAAAAGATGAAGCAGAAATCTAAAAACCAAAAGAATTGTTGTTTCCACTGCCTTCACTGCTAATATTAGATTGTGAGAAGGGAAAACCACAAAGAGACTACTTTATAAGTACGCCAAGCAAGCTGTTCTTCACGGAAATATCACCTACACTTAACAGAGTGCCAAGAGTACTATTACACACTTGCATTTACATTGCACTGGTCACACTAATACATACAGAGCTGTGGATGTAGTGACTGTATGCAGAAATTCTCCAAAAAAATTATTTCAAGTGTTCTCCTCTGGAAAAAAGCTTTAGAAAGCCTGTTCTAAGTTCTTTCTCACCCTTTTTCCTTCCTGTCATGTACAACTTCCAAATCATGGTGAAAAGTTCTAAAATTTTTCAAATTTAAAAATATCAAATTAAAAAAATGAATTCTAAAAAAAAGCAACAAAGGGTTTGTAAAAAATGACTTGGGAACTCTTTTCTTGATTTTTTGCTAAACTAAAAAAAAAATCATTTCTTCTTAACTATATAAAGATACAAACTACTAATTCAAATACCAGGAAGATGGGAAATATGAGTGGTTAATGGTTAAAATGGACAGTTCTCTAGTGAAAGCAACCAAAATATACTCAGGAGAAAGACCTCCGAATAAAATTAAAGTCTAAACTTGGAAAATAAATTTGGAGGAATGCCATGGCAGATTTAGAGGCAGGCAAATTAAACTTAGTGAATTTCAAATTAATTTCACAGATGGTATCCAATTCTGGTGTGGCTGGCAAGGTTCCAGGTTATATTGGAAACATAAAGTAAAAGCAAAATCTTACCTCAGTTTTCTCTGGAGATATGCGAAGCCTGATCTTTATAATTGTGTGTTTATATGCATGTTTGTGCATAAAAGTGTGTGTGTTTCCTGTGCATCTAGTCAATATGATATAAAAATTAACAAAGAGGAAAAGTAACCCAGCATGCTAGGAAATAAATTCTCAGACACTTGTCAAGGGAAATATCAAGTAAATATTTATTGCATCTAGTTTTAGGAACTACCAGACACATCTTGTTATGGCATTGAAAATAAACTTGATCTTTAGTCAAAGGACAAGATTATATACCCAATGATATATATTTTAGCTAAAGTCTTGATTCTATACTTCTTGTGCAGAAATAGGAAAAAAAAAAAACATAGCAGCCTGAAATTATATGTATTGAATATTTTATATCTTACAATATGTAATTTTATAATCTTACATATTGTAATTTTTACTATCCTAGAGAATTGCAGAGTATTATTTTACTGATTGTTATATGTGTAGAAATTATTTGCCTTTTGATTCATTCTTGTCCCTCGAGACCTTCTGCTCCTTTTAGATATTGGCAAGCTGGTCTATGGCAGATTTGAGATTTCTTAGTCCATTAGCATTGCAAAATTTAGAGTCTCCCATTCTATATCATTTCAAGCCTATAAAAATACAACCACATCAGATGTATTATATCTAATTTCTCTATAGTTTTTGAAAGGATTTTTTGTCAGTTTTTACATATTTGAGGGTTTTTTAAAGATTATTTTCTTATAGTTTATACTTATTGTGTTTATATTTAAGTACACATGTATTGAAATGCACTTAACATAATAATAAGTTCTATACTTTTATTCATTTTGATTTCCCAGTGTTTTTTTTTCCTTCTTACTTGGATGCTATTATTATTTTTTCCACATTTTAAAAAGTCATTGACAAGCTGGTAGACTTGTCTAGACACTAAGCCTACAGTACCTAATAGATAAAACTGCTGTTAAGTTACCATTAAGGATGCTGTACTTGATATAAAACCAAGTTTTCTATCATATACTATAATGCCCTACAGGCATATTTGTATGCCCTCTTCTCTGGCCCCATCTCATGCATTTTTCTCTCTTTGACACCATCCAAGTCATACTGACATTCTTTATGTTTTAAGGGCCCTTTGCATATTGAAAATAAAGAGAATCATAATTTGAGAAAATATCAAGGTTGGTAGAAGGGCTTTTAGGATTTTCATTTTGATTTGTATAAGATAGAGGAGACCTAAGCATGAACTATAGGCAGACAGGAAATTGCTTTGAGGTGAAAAAAAAAAGCCAGAAAAAGAACAAGAGACCTTGATATTTTTATTATTGACCTATTTTCCTAGTTTAGGGCCTGGTTAGCACATGGTAGAAGACCTCAGAAAAGTCTTTCTTAAGGACGGCATCATACAGTAGATGCCTTGATATAAAGGAGAGTATCACTTTATATTGCTGGGAAAGAATTTTCTTCTGCATTCCCTCATGAGGTTGTATACAGGCCTCTGTTCTTCCCAGTCTGTTGGATTAAAGGTCTCACTTTCCCCCTGTCTTTTGCCAGAGGCCTCCCTCAGTTCCTTATGATGTGAGCTTCTCTATAGGGCAACTTACAGCCTGGAAGCTGGCTTCCCCAAAGCAAGCCAATGAAAGAGCAAGAGAGGGTGGGCACCTAACAGACACCAAAGCTTGGGAGTGACATCTCACTACTTATGCCATACCCTACACATTGGAAGGGAGTCCAGCCCGCACGCAACAGAAGTGGTTACACAAGGGCATGAGTATCTGGAGGTGAAGGTGCTTGGGAATCATCTTAGAACCACATTCACTCTCTACTAGATGATGATACATGCATCTAAATAAATAACAATACAGAAGGTGGAGTAATATTTTAAAAATCAGATAACATAGAATGTTTATCTCTACCTACAGCAGTGAAGAAGATCTTCAAAGAAGGTGATATTTGAAAAGAATAGCTATTCCCCATGCTAAGAGGAGGTCTAGGAAAGGTAGTGGTGAGGAGAAGAACTGATGAAGGAAACACTTCCATTGAGGTTATGTACATATATGAAGTTATCAATGCCAATCTCAGTCTCACACATGGGGAAGGGGAGGAAGCAGGAAGGAAGTCAGGGGAAAACTGGTCAAGTGCTGTGTGCATGTATGCCCCTACCTCTCTGAATTTCATAATGATATTAGACTACAATGCACCAATGAACATATATTAAAAATGAAAAATAAAGAGTTATGACAAGGAATAGATGTGCATATGTTTGTGGCATGTTTGGGAAATTTCAAGAATGTCAAGGAGCTTGGAGGTGTGTTGGGGAAAGTGGCTGAGGATGAGTTGAAACCAAAAGACTTCTGCAGACCACAGAGTTTCTCATCTGTTGTGCTGAAAAGCTTAGACACTATCTTATATTTGCGAAATTACCAAAAGAGAAATAATGAAAATCGTATCTCATAAAAATAACCCTGGAGCTGGGCATAATGGTGCATGCTTGTAATCCCAGTACTTTGGAGGCTGAGACAGGAGAATTGCAGGTTCAAGACCAGCCTTGGAAACTTAGCAAGGTCCTCTGCAACTTAGTGAGACCCTGTTTAAAAATTAAAAAGTAAAAGAGCTGGGGGTGTATTTAAAAGGTAGAATGCCTTGGGCTCAATTCTCAGTACCACAAAAAAGAAGAAAGGAAGAAAGGAAGGAAGGAAGAAAGGAAGGAAGGAAGGAAGAAAGGAAGGAAGGAAGGAAGGAAGAAATCCCCTGGTTACAGGGGGAAGGGTTTGGGTAAGAAGAATGAGCACAGGAAAAGGAAGAAGTCAACATTCAGTAGCATATTGTGACAAAGATAGGTTGCACTAAACTAAGTCAGTGGCCACAGGTAGGAGAAGTGGGGACGTTTACAGAAAAATATAGCAGGGGTTGAAAGAGATGAAGGCTGGTGTCAAGGTTCCTGGCACCCAAAACTAAGCAAATGTTGCTGACATGAATCATAGATGGGTAGATTGATGAGAATGAATTTTGTTTGTAATATGTTGAGCTTGGAGGACTCTACAGAGCATCATAGATATACTATGGATAAGCTTTACCATTGATGGGAAAGTGGGAGGAAGTGTGTAGCAATCATCCTTGGATGGAGATGAGCAAGGCTGAATTTCATTTTATGAATTTTTATTAAATGCCTTCTATATTCTTGGCACCACCCTAAATGTGTTATCATAATGAGTCACACCTAAGTACTAATATATAGAGATTACATTCTAAAGGGGAAAAAGGTCTTCTGAATAATCAACAAATTCAGATTCACCATTCAAAGTATACTACCCTGGGAATAAATTCTGAGTTTCCAGAATAAACACAGAAGCCAAGATGAACATGAAGAAGAAAATACATGACCAAAGCATACACCGAGCAACTATATTTAATCACATATACTATTTCCCAGGGTTTACCTTTTATTGGTAGTTATTTTCTTTTCATTCAATTAGAAATGCATCCCATAATGTGGGGAGCAATTCTACATTTTATGTGACGGAGTTTCACACAAACTGTTAATAAAATGTAGGAAAGGACAATACTCAATGAATCTCTTAAGTATTAACTTGATTACTAGAATTAAGTTGGCATCCCATTTAGTGCATAATGCTTATGTAGTTTAGGCCAGTTTGCAATTCACAGCATAGTTAATTAACATTTGTAGTTACTTGTTAAAATTGTAATTGCACAGTATCATGACTGTGGGGGGCAGTCTTTTGAAAATTAAATTGTTATTTACCCAAATAGTGCTTAGTTTTGTATATGTGTGTGTGTGTGTGTACATGTGCACATGTTTTAGCAACACAATACTTAGTCTTTTTCCCCTGCTCATTAATCTGTAGGAAAAATACATGTGCTGCAGCTGCTTAGTTTGGGTGACAGGTTTGTCTGTTCTGTTCTCAAATGCTCCCCTACCTGCTTTTTTCTCACCCTCTCTGGGAACATGATTTTTCTTGGGATCTTCAACATTACACATTTTACACAAAATTATGCATATGCCATCAGTTTCAAGGTAGTTATTTTAACCATACAGTTTAAACGCAAGATGTTAGGTTCCTAAGAAGCCCCTGGCACGTGAATGCTCACTCCAGATTCGGTGCCCAGGCAGCTGTCAACACAAGCCTATGATGATTCTAACAATGACAATAATTGGGGAAAAGAGGAAATGTAAATTTTTAGTTGTTCTCATCAAACACAAAACTTATCTTTCCAGAGAATGAAAGAAAAACCAAAACACAGTTATGTTTCCAACTATATGGAAAGTAATGCCCCCTAAAACCCAGAAAACATTTTTAATTTTGTGGAGAAGGATAACTAGTGGATGGAGATGGAAGCTGAATTCAAGCTCCCTCAGTTTCACACTCTATCTGAAAAGCTATGAGAAGTTATACCTTTGCTTATCAGAAGACCTGAAAACTTCCATACATTTATATAACTAGCCTTACCTTTTCCTTTAATTTCCATTTAGCTGTTTTTTTATGGAAATGTACTTGTGAATTCATTTTGATTCCTTGAGATTCTATATTAGTTCTTAAAGTAACACCAGTATATATTTTCATTTTATAGTGAGAGATGTTTATGAAGGAATGTAAGCACACAAATAAAGATATTTATCAATATTGGAGAAAATCATGCCTATTTTATTCAGAAATATATATATTATTTTGAATAAATAAATAATATATATTATATATTTACCCAGAAATATATAATATATTATATAAAAATATGATATATAAATACATATTTCTGAATAAATATATACTTGCCTACAAAGAACATAGAACAAGGCAGAATAACTAGAAAACATTCAAAAAATACTTGCCAATTTAAAGAAGTGAAGAGTTACAGAGAAATGAAGGATCAAGCTACATAAATGAAATCTTGTATTCAAAACAAGAGAGCTGTATGTTTATGTCATTGTCAACATGATTTACATTATGATGTGAGACTCTAATGTACCAATAAAAGCACATTAAAATAATCAAATAAATCTTAGAAAAACAAGAGACCCAAAGAAAGGAGAGCAAATGGGTACTGGATTCCACCTACTCACCGTGGTGTGGCTCTTGACCGATGAGAGGGCAGGAAAACATGAGGTGACTAGGTTGAGATGCACCAGTGTAGGGACTCCAACCTGACAACACTCAGAGTCCAAGTAAGATCAAGACCCTCTGGAAGAAACTCCACACTATTAAAAAGCAAAAGTAAGACAGAGTTGTGGTGCCACCAAGAAGCAGTGGGGACAAGAGCCCAGAGATATGAAGTATTTGAAGGAAACTATGCAAATCTTAAAAGAACTCAATCACTTGATTTTTTACTTCTGTCTAGTCCTCATTTTTATTAAAGCATTGGTTACATTACTAAGTAGAGTTTCCAGTATCTACAAAATTAAAAAATAATTTCTAACCTGTAGATGGGGACATTTGAGCAAAATTCAAACCTCATTTGGATTATTTCCAAGCTGGTGACCCAACGGCAGCTCTCTTTCTGAAAGCTATAGAGATTCCTAGCTAGAAACAAATCTCCAAATAATAAAAGATTTTATTATCTACTTGTTACTTTGGAGCTCTATACCTTTCTCCCTAAGGGTTCTTTCACAAGTACAAGACAGTCCCAAGCCTTTCTCTAAATCCTTGAGCCATGAAAGAATCCTTAGAATTACATAATAAATGTTTACTATCCACAGGGCCCTGGGAAAGTTGCTAAACTTCTCTATACCTCAGCTTACTCATCTCTATAGTAAGTAGGGTGAAGATAGTACCTGCGTAAAGTTACTGGGAGAACAAAATGACTATAATCTAGGAAATTCTTTTAAAATTATTACTGTTTTTTTCTTTTAAAAAATTATTTTAACTGTGGTAAAAAGCTGCTAGGAACCCCAAACATGACAGTAAATAAAGAGGCATTCTTAAAGAGATGGTGAGCTTCTATCTCAACCAGAGATAACTGATTGACCAAACAACATTAAAGATTCCACATAGAGATCCAAAGTAGCAAAGCAGCACCCAAAATGAGAGAAACTGGTCCAGGGATAATAGGATGTGTCCCAAAGTTCAACTGGAGGTTTCAAAGCAGTGATATCCAGCCTTCTCCAGTGGAAGTCCTGAGTAAATTGACTTCAGCTCCCATTAATTGGTTCAGGGGTATCAGGCACAGAAGAAATACAAAACTTTTTACCCTTTAAAAAATATTTGGATTGTTTTGGCTCATTAGGTTTCAAATTGCATGAGTCAGGATCTTCTAAGTCATAACTCTCAAATATCAGCTTTTCTTCCCACCAATGATCTCAAGGTCTAAGAAAAATGAAACATATTTTCCTACCTCAAAGGATCAGTGACTCTTAGACTACTTTATCTGGGTTTTCAGTGGAAACCATCCCAGGAGTTTTATTTTTATCCATGACCTTCTCACCTCAGTTCTCTGTGGTGTTTAGACATCTCATTCATCACTGAGAAATAAGTTCTAGAGGAGTGACGGTTTCAGAAAACTGAAATTTATTCCATAAAATACTAAAATATTTATTTTAATTGCATTTGACATATATTTCTCTACCTCACTAGAAGTGTTAAAAAATAATTAAACATTTTGGATAACTCAGATGCATACGTTGAGACTTCATTATTAGACATAAGACATAACTGATTTGAGTTAGGAAACCTGGAATTGACATCTTGTTTTGCCACCTATGACTGTGTACTTCGGATAAGTTACTTAACTACTGATACCAATTTTCTTATCTGCAAAACTGGTTACAATAATACAAAACTCAAAACATTGTTATGATGCTTGGGTGATATTACATGAAAGATATGAAATATTCAAACTTATGCTTTCCTATTACTGCCGCTTACTTGGCAATGTGTTCTTTGTTGATATAATTCCCCCCCATAGAGATATTCCATTTAATATATGATGTTTGCCCATTGGAATGCTAACTTTTTTTGTGTGTGTGTGAATGGAATCCAGGGGCATTCTATGTCTGAGCTACACCCCCAGCTCTATTTTATTCTTTTTTATTTTGAAACAGGGTATCACTAAATTGCAGGAGGCCTCCCTAAGTTGCTGAGGATGGCTGAAAACCTGCAATCCTCCTCTCTCAGCCTCCCAAGTACTGGAATTACAAGTATTTGTTACATTGCCCAGCTTGAATGCTAAATTTTTAAAAATTATTTTATTAGTTCATTGCAATTATATATCATAGTGATATTCAATGTGATAAAAAAAAATTCATGCACACAGTTCTGGTACATTTCCTTCCACATCCCACCCTGCTTTCCCCTCTTCCCTCCTCAACTGTTAGTGAAGTTGATAGTAATACCTTCATATTTTGCCACAGTATTGTATGAATTGTTTCCTTCTTCAATCAACCCTCTTCCCTTCTCTAACTTCCTCTCCTAATCCCCTTCCCCTACTCAACAGGTCTCTCTCTTCATTCTTTAAAGTCCCTTGTGTTTCCTATTTTCTCTCTAATTTCCACATATGAGAAAAAAATATACAACCCTTGACTTTGAGGCTGGCTGATCTCACTTAGCATAACACTTTATAATTCCATACATTTTCCTGCAAATGACATTATTTTGTTCTGTTCTATGGATAGGTAGAATTGCATTGTGTGTATATACCACATTTTCCTTATACATTTATCTGTTGACCGACATCTAGAATGCTAACTTTTTAAATGATCAAGGAGCAAAATGTGGGGAGCTATGTACAGAATTAGGAGATGGAAATTACGTGTTTCAGCATCAATTCTCCTAACAACTCACTGTTAAGTTCTTAGCCTTGGTTTCCTTATCTTGAGAAAAAAAAAAAAAAGACTCTCCTCCGGCCTTGATTTTTCCCAGTGAAGTCAGTAACGTTCATTATTCATCTATGGTATGTGCCAAAATAGTTTAAATTTGCTTAATCTTCCTTCCAATTGGAAGGAAATCCCGCATGCACCTGTTTCTCTGCTAATGCCTTAAGCCTTGCCTCCTGTTATTCTGAATCAACTGTCCATGTTCCCACCTAAGGCCATCCCCTCCACTGTGGCCATAACTCTATCCCTTCTCCCTCCTTTTCTTCATTCTCCCTCCTCTCTCCTGTGTCATCATTCCACCCTCGCTATTGGATCAAACTGAGGAGCATACAACCATGTCGTGATTTTCCCATCTCACTAACAAGATCTCTCTTGAGCTTTTCATCCAGCTCTGCCTACTCCCTATTTCTGCCTCTCTCTTAAAGAAGAATTCCTGAGAGGTCCTCTCAGTCCTCTATCTGCTGTTCCTTTCTTCCAATTAGCTCTTAAAATGTTTTGTAGCCAGTCTTTTGGTCCCTCCTCTCTAATAAAACTGATTCCACATGACCATGACCTCCTGTGACCTCCACATTATTGTCCCTGGCCTTATTTGACCTCTGATCAGCATGTGACATGTTGATTGTTCACATCCTTGAAAAATTATTTAAATTTGGGTTCCAGGACACTATACTGTCCTTGTTTGCCTCTCAAAACTCGCTGGCCACACCTTGTCAGCCTGTTCTTGTTGTACCTCATCTCCTGGCTCTCTTAATTTTATAGCATTGTGGGGATCAGTGCTATTTCTAACGATGCACATGCTGTTAAATATTACCTCTATGCTGTTAACATACCCAGTTGTAACCCTAACCCGAAGGGACCTCACCTCTGAACTCTGGTTTCTTGGATCCCACTGCCAACCTGAAATCTCGGCATGGGTGGTTGAAGAACACTTTCCACTCCACATGTAAGGACTACATCTTAATCTTTTCATGACAACATCCTCCTCCCACAGCCTCCCCATCTTGGCTAATGGCAAGTATGGTTTTCCCGTTGCAAGGGCCACAATTTGGGATTCATCCTTGGCTTTTCTTACTCTCATATTTCATTAGCGAGTCCTTTCAGATCTCCCTTCAAAATATAACCAGGATGTGACCTTTTCCCTTGTCATCTTGGCACAAGGCTTTAGAATCTCTCCTCATACGGTTTTAATAGCCTCAACTGCTACTTTTCCTCTAATCTTAGTCTTTTCTGTTCAGAGCAAACCTGCTAAAATAAAATCAGACCACGTTTTTCCTCTGCTAAAATTACCACTGTGTCTTAATCGGTATAGACACTATCATGATTTGGTGACTTCAGCTACCCCTACCCTGCCGTATGGCTCTCTTTTCTTGCCACCCCCACTAGCCTATTTGTTAGGTCCTGAACATACCAGGAAGCTCTCCACTCAGCATCTCTAATCTGTTCAGCCCTTCAAACCATTGGTCATGTATGACATGATAAACTTCTGATTACTTTCTAGCAGTCCAAAATGCCTTTTATTCAAATACCCAGGAATTTGGCCCTCATGCCCTTTAGCTCTTTTGCTCAAAGATTATCTACCATGTCATCTCTTCTCTACCTTATTTATAACAACACAGTCTATCTTTTCTTTCTGATTTATTTTCCTTTTTACCCCTTATTGCCATTCTTATAGTACATATTTTACTTTTGTATTATTATTTTATTTATTTAATATTTTATTGTTGGTTTCTCCCACTCATGCAGGTGGCAGTGCTTTTGTTGTTTGGTTGTTGTTTATTTTTCCACTGCTTTAGCCCTATTGTTCTAGGGAACAATGCCTGCCCCATTTGAGGTGATAAAATAAATGTTTGGTAAATGAACATTAAATGAGTCATAGAAAGAAAGAAAAAATTAGCTGTTTCAGGAATAATCAAGTTCATAGGCACAAGCAGAATTATAATACTGTGTTAATAATATTCCTAACATTTTTATTATAGGTAGAAAAGAACTCATGGACCAACCCAAACAAAAAGAGAAAAACACTATCTCTGAGAGGGTGGTCTTCTTTGATCTTGGTGTGTGTATCCATTAGTTTTCATCTCTTCTTTTGTTAGACAGAGAAAGGGGAAAATTCTGTAAATGAAAGCAAACCATTGATAATATGAGGCAGAGAACAAGCTGTTAATGAGTTTCAAATTGTTGCAGTGTATGTGTTTAAGGACAACTGAAGGTGCTCATAGATCTCTTAAGTTCCACATGACTTTAAATGGTCATCGTTTTTTCAAGGGTGCACTTGATCTCACTAAAGACGTTCCCAAGGACTCAATTCCTTTCAACAAGCATTTATTGAAGGCTTGTATGAGTGAGTACCTGCAGTTTGCCTTTTGGTAAGAGAGCAGAGACTGGGCTCCCTTTTGTAATGTAAATAAAAATCGTCTTCAGTTCCCACTGCTTGTGTGATCTGGAAATATATTGCAAAGATGGTTACCATTTGGGGAGAAACCAACTGCTCCCAAAGTCAACAAAAGTAAATAATGCTGTATCTGAACATTATGGAGAAACACTAGGATATAACTGGCCTCTGAGAGGTAGGGTGATGACAGGGGAAGGGACAGGGCTTTGGTGACAAAAAGAACAGATGCGTGCTCCAATTTCCACTACTTATAACAATGCAACACTACAATGTGTAGTAGCCTTTAACCTAAGACCTATTCCAGAAGATATGAAATAGAATTAAAGACAAAAAAACTTTAGTCTTTGTAGACATGTAAAGATAATGTATGTAAAGCCCCAAGTATATTGTCTATCACATAGTAGGTGTTTGATAATGTTACACAGTAGGTATTTATGGGAGCCCAGAGGGAGTACAGGATGCTGGTGACAACAAGAACTCGAGAAACTGCAGACCTGTATGCATACCGCTCAGTAACAGGAGGGCAGGGTACTCACACTGGCATGGTGCGCACACCTCCAGAACCATAGTGGGTGCACACAAATCTCGCACATGTGCATTACATATAGTTACGTGCCATGATTAAGCAAAATGTATAATGCATGTGCACATCCTGCTGAAGTAGGTGTGCACCATTTTGTTAAGAACCATATATAAGGAACGAGTCTACAGAAAAGTAGCTATTTACTATTTGTTGTCCTCCCATGGCAGCTCCAGATGTGTTCTTCCCGGGCATCTCACTGCCTGCAACCACAGCCGGCTCCTGGCCAAGGCACAATTGGCATAGTCAGCAGGATATAGTGAGTGTCACTAGGGCTCTCTGGAGGAGCAGCCCCAGGAGAGAAAACCCAGAGGAGAAAAGATGTGGACCCCAGCCTCCCTGTGGTTCCCAGTTTCAGTGTACCTGGCAGCATGAATCTGCCAGAGGATGGAGATGATGCATATCTCCAGCCAGAAGGCATTCAGATGGCTCTGGAGGTCCTAGAGCCAAATGTCCCAGAAGCTAGAGAGAATGTGTGGCTGACTTTCTCCTGGACTAGGGACACGGCCTGGGTACTTGATTGGCAGTTACCTGAGCTGAGCTGAGGACTGTTGTAATTGACTACTTACTGGTTCCCTGAAATGTGCAATGTGTCCTGGATATATCCTCCATAGCTGAGTATATCCTGGGGGTGGACATATTACAGGGATTGACTGTGCAGAAAACTACTTGAAAATTCTGGCTACAAGTGTGTGTGGTACTAGAGGACATCCTCATCAGTCTCCCTTTACAACTCCCCCAAGCCATGAGGATTGTGAATGCATGGTGGTACAAGTTACCAGGGGGGACATGAGGAAATTGAACAAATGATACTAAAGCTAGAAGAGGTAAGTGTAATTTGCCCATCTCACAGCCCATTCAATTCTCCAGTGTGGCCAGGGTGAAAACCTGATGGTTCCTGGCCCTTAACAGTGGACGATTGGAGCTAAATGAATTGACACCACCCTTGCAATCAGCAGTACCCAACATTTCAGAACTGATGGATCACCTGTCACATAACCTGGGACACTTCCATTACATTATAGCCTCTTGGTGGAAGCTTTAGGCTGGGCAGTTGTACCATTGTATTGATGATGTTATGCTAACCTGTGATTCCCTTACAGAGTAAGAAGCAGCTGCATGCAACCTCCAAGCAGCTCTCCAGGAATGGGGGTGGGCTGTCAACGAAGACAAGGTCCATGGAACTGGAGATTCTGTCAGATTTAGGGGAATTGTCTGGTTGGGTAAAGCAGGTAATGTACAATCAGTGATAGGCCTAGAACAGTCCAACAATTACATACATATCTAGGTCTTTGGGGGTTATAGCAGAAGCAAGGCACTAGGAATAGCCTAATTGTATTTTAGTCACAGCTATGAAAAGGGACAGAGGCCATATATGCTATCCTCTTGGCTTGTGAGCCCACTATAGGTACTGGATTAGTGATGGTGCAGACCACCTACCCTATTGAAGGTTGGTTAAGGTCCTGGACTCAGACCCCCAGATGGAGCTAGCCCAAACGCCCACTCTGACAAAGTGGGGAGCATACTTAATTGAAGATAGGTTAAGTTCCCGGACACAGACTCCCAGACAGGAATAACCCAAATGCCCACTCTAACAAAATGAGGAGCATACTTAGTTGAAGTTTGGTTGAGGACCTGGGTGCAGATTCCCCCCCCCAGACAGGGATAACCCACAAATGGAGCATATATTTAGAGCAAGAAGCACAGCTTTCTAATAACTCTGTGGCTCAGCAGCTACATACTCTGCTGGGGCCAGTACAGTTCTAAGTGAAAGTCCCCTCAGAATCCATGAAAGTTGGAGACACCCCAAACTCCAATAAGGAAGAGAGTTCAGAAGCCTCCCAAGGTAACAGTAGGAATGCCCCACATTTTGAAGGGTAATAGGGAACTTGGAAGACTCCAAAGCATGACCAGAGGTGATTTTTCAGGAGGCTTGATCCACACAGACCAAGGCTGAAGTAGGATAAAACACCTAGTAGTGAAGGCTCAGTGAGCAAAGCTCCAAATCTGAGCTCTGAATGGCATTGTCATACAGATTATACAGCCCCAGAGAGACAAGTTTTGATTGTATTAATAACAGGCATGGGTACCAATACAGGGGGCTCAGGTCAGGTTTCATTTCTGCTTCCTGAGCTAGATTTCCTGCATTATCCTCTAGATGGCTGAGACTAGGTGGTGCCATCTTGGGTTTCACAGGGCCAGGTCTGGGAGACACTATCTTGGACTCCATGTGGTTGGGGCTGGGTGGTGCCATCTTGCTGGATTTAGCTGCCTTATCCTACAGGCTTAACTACTGGGAGAGGCCCTGGTGGGAGAGCCCTCCCTCAGAGGGGGGGGGCTGTGAAGAAATATTTATTCTTTTATCTTGTCCCTAGGCTTTTAGCTGAGAGTCATCTTCAAGAACATAGCTGGGCTCCTACCTCAGATAGTAGAGAAGCCCTTTTACTCCCTGCACCCAAACCTTTGGCCCCAGGATGGCAAGATGTCTGGGAGCAGCCCTGGTGAGTGCAGTTTTTCAGGAGCCTTGGTTTGCACTCCTGGAGACATGAGGCCTGGGACAGAAGGCCCAGTTGCATCCAAAAGGGAATGACTTACCTATAATGGTCTCTTTTTCTGCCCTGTCCTACTGTCCAGGTTAATGGTAGGGAATATCCAACTTTTCTGGGCACACACCTTTGTGAGACTGCACAAAACTTCCCATTGCTGGATTTGCACCAAGCTACCAGTGGAAGCAGCCACAGGCCTCCCATAGTGAATCACCCCCACTACTGCAGACAACTGGACTACCTTGTGAACTTGGGACCACAACAACCCAGAATGGGATGAACAATGCTGTATAATTGAGGATTTGTTGCACCAGGACCAAATAATGCCCCCCTTTTTGAGATATGCTATGAAAAATGGGTAGAGCTGGTTAATAGGGAGTGGTACTATAGATGTAGAGCTTGTAAGTATAGCACCTTTTGTATAGAACAGGTGAGCCAATCTGTGACCAATTGATTGCTAGATGGTTACCCTAAGAACTAAGTTAGCTTTGTTTTTTCCAGGGGAGTGATACCATAGATGTAGAACTACAGGTGGAAATTTTAGCCTAACATGTTTCAGGAGCTTTAAATACATCCTGACAGACTCTTTCAGTCTTTGGGCTGAATGTAATGTTCTCTGGGTCGTCGTGCACCACCACCACCCTGTAGGGGGTTGAGTGTGAAGGTCCAGAGGGAATACAGGCTGGAGATGACAGCATGACCCTGTGCAGCTGTGAACATGCCTGCATCCTATACAGTCATGGGTATGCATAGTCCTCCCATTTCCTGAATCATAGCAGGTACACGCACATCTCGTGCATGGGCATTGTATATAGTTATGGATTAAGTAAAGTGTAGCAAGCATGTGCACATCCCACTGACATGGGCATGAATACGCCATTTTGTGCAGAACCCTATATAAAGAATGGGTCTGTAGAATAAAGTTGCTGTTTGCTGTTTGTTCTCCTCCAGATGGCAGTTCTGTGTGTTTTCTTTGTCCTGGGCATCTCACCACCTGCAACCACAGCTGGCTCCTGACCAGTACCCCAGCAGTATTATAAACACAGAGATAAAGATTAGATATAAGCTGCCGTGATGGTTAATGCCTATAATCCTGAGATAGGAGGATCACAAGTTCATGGCCAGCCTCAGAAACTTAGTGAGGCCCTCTGCAACTTATTGAGACCCTGTTTCCAAATAAAAATAAAATAGGACTGGGGATAGAGCTCAGAGGCAGAATGCCCCTGTATTCAATCCCCAGTAACATACACACACACACACACACACACACACACACACACACACACAATTAGATTAGATATAGTACATGTACAGACAACCCACTTAAGACTCAAAATGAGTCTGTGATGCTTAGGAAAACTCTGACATTTTTATCTCACCCCCATTCACATCCTCAACCTCCCCATTTTTGCTTGTCTCTGCTGTGTCCATTCATTTGTCTTGACTACGTATAGTCATGAAGAAACAGAAAGAAAGAAAAAAATGTGAACTGATCTCCAATCCTCGGTCTGGTTCCAAAGAGACTAGAGGGAGGGTAAAAAGATAATAGAATGGATGCTGGAGAGTCATTTCTAGTGTGATGGAGTAAATTTCTTTTTATATTTTTAATAGCATTATTTATTTTCAGGGAGCTTATGAAAGTAAAGAATTAAGTTTCATCATGAGATTTATGTCTATGGTTTAAGAGTAATCTCCAGAATTCTTTAAGAGATACATTCATATATGCACACATCCCTTCGTGGGTTTCCCTCCTAACCCCTCCCTGCTTCCCCCCTCCTCCCTCCCAGCACATGTTAGTGAGATTGGTAGTTATACTTTCATTCACATATGAACATAACATTGTTTGATTTATTTCTTTTTTAAGCCAATCCTCTCACTTATAACTACTATGCCATAGACTAAATTTAAACTTGAGAATTGTGAAGAGTAAATAAATAAATAAATACAGATTATGATGGAAGGAAGAGGAAACATGGAGTAGCAATAAGAATTGAGTGTTTGTGTTTCTCAATGGATTTGCCTCAAAATTAGACTGCAGTCACAGAATCTCACTATATTCCAGGAAATTAAAACTATAAAAGAAGCCCCATCTTTCTGGCTAAGGAACCAAGGAAGAGAGAAAACCAAGAAAAAGAAAATATCAACAAAATTTCTCAGAGGAATATAGTAGAACCAAGGGTCTGTACATTAAAAATTTCAGAATGAGCCAGGCACAATGGTACAGGCCTGTAATACCAGTACTTAGAAACTGAGACAGAAGGAGCATAGGTTAGAGGCCAGTGCACAGTAACTTAGTGAGACCCTGTTTCAAAACAAAAAAAATAAATAAACTAATAAAAAGGACTGGGTATATAGCTCAGAAGTAAAGCACCCCTGAGTTCAATCCCCATTACCACACACACAAAAAAAATAAAAATTCAGAATGTCCATGATAGGATCCAAAATAACTCAAAATACAAAGATGCATAAAAAAGTTAAAATTCTAATTCAAAGTTCTTAGAGTTCTTGAAGCTAATATTTCAAGAAACACATATTAAATTTTACTATTTAAAAGTTGTATCAGGCAAAGACTTTAACTCAAATATATAAAGAATTTTTTACAACTTGCTAATTTAAAAAATGTAAATGACTTGGTAGACATTTCACAAAAGAAGGTATATGAATGGATCATAAACACATGAAAATAAATGCTAATCATAATTAGTCATCAAAAGGAATAATTTAAACAATGAAGTACCATCAAATACCTTTGAGTATCGGGCGCCCCAGGCTGAACCCTCAGCCATGAGGCCCCAATAAAAGACGCCGGCTAAATGCTACTGGTTCGAACCTCTTTTATTATAACTCTCTCTTTTCCTTCTGGGATCAAAGCGTTGCACAAACGATAACAAACACAGTACAGAGGTTGTCTTTCCATATAGTGCTTTTCCTACAGCTTTCCAACTAACCCC
>PVLC010003807.1:0-39053 GCA_004027655.1 Graphiurus murinus
TGGAGGCTTCCTCTAAGGGAATACCCTCCTCCTATTGGAGTTGAGAATGTTGCCCCAGTGGGCTCGCCTTCCTGGAGACTAGGACCCCACCATGGTCTCCTTGCTGCTGCTCCAATGCCTTTTTCCTACTTTCAGTCCTGGCCACTCTTTTCAAACTTTCCTATTAACCTTTTCAACCCTGCTTCCATTCCCCAAAACCATGGCGTGCATGACCAGTGGTAGAGATGGGGGGCGAGGCTGCTGGTTCCCGCTCTGCCCCCCACCTTTCCCCTGGGATGCAGTGAATGTGAAGCATGCCTGAAAGGAAATGAGTGAGCAAGCAAGAGAGTGCGAGGGTGCCAGGAGCTCACACCGGGTCTCCCGTGCCCTCGGCGGGGCAGAGTCTCCCCACAGCTAATACATCAGTGCAGAAGCCGAGGGGGCTGGTGCCTGTTGGGGCTTCATCCCTGTCACTGAGAGAGGGAGGGAGAAGAACAGGAGGGCAGGGGAACAGGGTGCTTTCTCCGGAGCTTCCTGGGTCCCCAGAGCAGAACAGAAGGCCTGAAATGGTTTGCAAACCAACCCATATCCACAGACTGGCTTGGAGGCTGAGGCATCAGATCAGCCACAGGTCCAATATTTCACACCTTCCCTTAGCTGTTTCTGGGGACAATGTCTTCCATCAAATTCTTGTTTAACCGGGCGGGTGGCGCACGCTTGTAATCCCAGCATTCAGGAGGCTGAGATCGGAGGATCTGGGTTCGAGGCCAGCCTCAGCTACCTAGTGAGGCATTCCGCAACTTAGTGAGCCTTGGTTTCAAAATAAAGAATGAAAAATAGGGGGTGTGGAGAAGTGGGAACCCTAAAATATTGTTGGTGGGATTGCAAATTAGTGCAACCACTTTGGAAAACAGTATGGAGGATCCTCAGACGAATGGGAATGATCCTACCATATGATCCAGCAATACCTCTACTGGGTATCTACCCAAAAGAAAGGAAACCAAACTATCAGACCAGCGCATGTGTATCTATGTTTATAGCTGCAGTTTACAATTGCCAAACTATGGAACCAGCCAAGATGTCCATCAACAGATGAATGGATTATAAAACTATGGGATATGTACACAATGGAATTTTACTCAGCTTTAAAGAAGAACAAAATCATGTTATTTGCAAGGAAATGGAAGGAACTGGAAAACATTATGTTAAGTGAGATTAGTCAGTCACAAAAAGTTAAAAATCGAATGCTCTCTCTAATATGTGGAAGCTAGGGAGAAATTGGGACATAAGAGGGACTCCGGATGAAGGAGAATTCTTAGGTGAACAAATAATTTGATTTAATGGAAGGTGATGGGGGGACACCCTAATGAGCATGATGTACTTACAAGATCACATCAAAGTCAATCACTAAACTGACCTTGAGAAGGAGGGAGAAGGGGGAGGCGGGTGGGAATTAGGGAAGGGTTAATGAGAAATGTGTGCCTGGATGTCTTTACCTATACTAGCTTGTACCCAACAAAGATGTGTGATTAACCCTGTTGTACCCAAGAAATGTATAAAAATCCATACTAAAAAATTAAAAAAATAATTAATTAAATAAAATAGGGCTGGGGGTGTAGCTTGAGGTAGAATGCCCCTGAGTTCAATCCCCAGTACCGTAAAAAAAAAATTAAAAAAAAATTAAAAAAAAAAAATTCTTGTTTAATTTTGTGTGTATTTTAGCCCATTTTTTAGAGGGAGCTTCCCTTCTAACTTAGGACAAAAATACTTTTTAATCTAAAGCTAGCACTCTGCCTGCCATTAGTAGAAGCCCATCCAGAAAAGTGGGCCACCAAGGATAAGATAGGGCAAGCCCTTACAGCCCTATCTTATGGTGGTCATTCCATCTCAAAGACCCAACCTGTTTTCCTGGACAGAAACAATTACCCTCTTAAACCAAAATGGAGAAAGGCTTGTCCCCTTCGTCAGGGGTCTTTTAATCCAGAGGCTGCTGACTCCTTGTAACACCTTCATCCTTGGTGTACAGAGACCCACTAGACCTTAGAGGCTAGTACGAGACCTGTACCTCATCAATGAGTGATTGCACCCCTACATCCCGTGGTTCCAAATCCCTATACGTTGTTAGCAAAAATCCCTGAAGCCCGTCACTGGGTTTCTGTCCTCCATTTCAAGGGCCTGCTCTTTTGTATCTGAGTACACCAGGATTCACAGTTCTTATTTGCTTTTGAGGATCCCTTAAGACAACATATGCAATTAGCATGGACAGTGCTATCCCAGGGATTTCGAGATTGCCCCCATCTGTCTGGATGAGCTCTGGCCTCGGACTTAAATACCCTCAACCTTCCTGGAGCCACCGCCCTCCAATGTAGATCAGCTCCTGACTTGTTCTCCTGCAAAGGAGGAATCTCAAAACCACCATAAACAGTAGAGCTCGTCCCACCTTCCGCTAGCGGTGCCAAGATCACAACTGTTTAGTTGGTAGCATATGTGTGTTCAGAACGATCCTCGATACTGTAATATTCCTGAATAATAGTACTGTGTTAGGCTTTCAAAGTTTCAGTGGGGAGACAGGACAGTCGGAACTCTGCAGCAAACAGTGTTTGAGTTTTTGCAATGGCACCCAGGCCTATTACCCTGGTTATAACACGGCTGGCACAATTTAAGGCAACCTATGGCTGGAAGGTAACTTCATAAACAAGACAAAGGAGGAACATGACACCCATGGCCCATCGTCATGTACAACAGGGAGATGATTTTGAGGACATGGGTCATGAGCACAGTGGTGGAAGAGGCATGCACACAGCAGCAGGCACAACCACAAGTTCTCCAAGCCCAGCATGGTTAGGTACCGACTTGTCAGACACCCATGATAACACTCTGCTAGAAAGACCAGGGACAGAGCGTTCCATTGCTAGAGGATTCTCCGGGTTTGCTGGCATTCAGTCCTTGAGCACTCAGTACTAAACATCACCATCTTAGTACACCAGTCCTGGAAAGAAAGTATAGGGACCATATGCCAGAACCTGCCGGCACAATCGAACGGTCCTGAGAGGAGAGACTGAGGACTGATTAAAGAGTCAAGACTCCATGTTCTCGGGAGGGCTAGCAGTGAATACTGAAGCACCGAGTTTATTTTTCAGGGTGTTTTTATACAATCATACAAGGAAGATCATCTAAGAAAAACATCAGAAGAAAAACATTGGGCAATTTTGATTCAGACTACAGAAAAACATCACACGTAAAGATTAAAAACATACTCTTACAGAAAATCTCATTGTTTTAGGAAAACACATTATTCCTGAAACCCCTTAGCCATAGGTTAATATTTTACCTAACCTATTATCTGAAAGTATGTTGCATACTTCTGCCCAAGTTCACCATTCAATTGACTATTTTCATTAACCCTTAAGAAAACCTATTAACCTTATGAAATCCTACTAACTTTGTGGCCAGCACTTACGCACACACCTGACGTCCATGGTTAGCACATAGTTCTTTTATGCACTCTTGGCATCAGCATAGAATGTACTTCAGATAGACATGGACTGCAAACAGCCCTTAGACCCTTAGGTCTTAACTCTTTCGTACATCATGGTCTCCGATAGCCATAGAAGCCCAACAAGAGTCACTTGGTTCTCTCACCTCTCTAGTGCTCCCAAACCACCAGGCACTTGATGCTCTAGTCACCGAAATGGGAGGTGCGGTGCACTGCTTAATGAAGCTGCTTCTGGATAAGCACCTGGTTCTGGGCTGAGGAAAATCTCAACACAATCAAACTAGCTGACACCTTATGAGATGATGCAGGCTCTGACCAGGATGGTTACAATCCCTGTTGCAGTCTCTTGGGTTACATATCTGGGCTTGAATCCTCCCCTGTGCGGTGCCCCTTTGCCTGGTTTTGTTTTGCTATTTGGCCCAGGTCTGCTTGATAAGATCGTCAGGCTGTGTCTTCAAGATTGGAGGCGATTAAACTACAGATGGAGCCACAGATGACGGCCCCAGAAAAATTCTGCCATGGCCCCCTCGATGATCCTGAGCCCTGAGAACCCATCTGCTGGACCCTAGCTACCATCCCCCTCCGTCGATCCTTCTTTTCTGTTCCCTGAAAGCAGTTAGGGATAACAGTAGAATATGGGGTAACAATGGGAGAGGACATAGCAGGTTCAGCACTCCTCCAAGTGTTACAGCCCTCAGCAGCATGCTCAGCAAATCCTGGGCCCTGGGAGTCAGGACTGCCCTGGATTCGGGTGGAGTGCCCCCAGAGAGGAAGGAGTGGGCCTGCCCCAGAAGCCTGCCAAGCCACAAAAACAGGTCCCAGATCCAAAGACCAATCAGAAGCCAGATCCAAGGACCAATCAGATGAGCTTCCAGTCTATACAAACTAGCCTCCATGAGCCAGCAGCAAAGCTGAGCAGAGTGGCAGTGTCCGAGGCCTCCTCCCCAGTGGTAGCTGGTCCTCGGAAGGCAACAGTGGGGACACAGCTTGAGACCTCAGGGAAATAACCTTTCCGTGACCCCTCCCCTGCTTGGGAGTAAGCTGGAGGTCTAGGGCTAAGACCGCCTCTCCCCAGCCTAACCCATAATAGCTGCCATCTCAGTATGCAGTAGTGTGACTAGAATCAGTAATAATAAAGTGACTTTTAAATAGCCAAAAAGGAGAAATTGTGTGTGCATGCATTATGTATGCGTGTGTGTGTGTGTGTGTGTGTGTATGTGGGTGTGTTACTGGAGATTAAGCCTAGGGGCATTATACTTGGAGCTACACCTCCAGCTTTATTTTTATTTGTTTATTTTTATTTTGAACAGTCTCAATAAATTGCTGAGGCTGGCCTCCAACCTGCAATCTTCCTGTCTCTGCCTCCCCAAACTGGGATTACAGGTATATGCAACCATGTCCATCTAAGAGAGGATTTTTTAATGTTCCCAACAAAAACAAATGATGAATGTTTAATGTGATGGGTGTGCTAGGCATGGTAGTACGCAATGCTTGTAATCTCAGTCTTGGGAGGTTAAGACAGGAGGATCACAAGTTCAAAGCTAACCTCAGCAACTTAGTGAGACTGCTACAATTTTTTTTTAATTTTAAAAAGGTGCTGTGTGTGTAGCTCAGAGATAGAATGCTCCTGGGTTCAATCCCCATTGTGAAAAAAAGTGATGATTGTGTTAATTACCCTGATTTGATCATTGCACAAGGTATGCATAAATCAAAATATCATATTTTACCCCATAAATACATATAATTCTTATATCATTCAAAACCAAATAAACAAAATAGAAAATTATTTGTGTGTGTGTATGTGTGTGTGTGTAGTAGTGGGAATTGAACTCAGGGGTACTCTACCCCTGAGCTGCATCCCTAATCCCTTTTATTTTTAAACGGAGTCTCACCAAGTTACCATTCACTGGCTTCAAACCTGCGATCTTCCTGTTTCAGCCTCTCAAGTACTGGGATTACGGGCACATGCCACTGTGCCCAGGTGAAATAGATATTTTTAAAATAACACTCGCTTTAGCTGAGTTCCCTTCCCCCTGCTCCACTTCACTCTCCTGGTCTTGTGCTATGTAGCTCTCTGGCTGGTGTCCCTCAGCCCTGATGCCATTAGCCCATGACCACGGGTCTTTGCAAAGCACTTTACTTAATGAAGAAGGAGCCGCAGCTTTCTGTGTAATGGGGCGGGCTCAGTGAGGACTGAGCCTGCTCTGCCCACGCAGACTGCTCTCAAGAGTAGGACGTTTTCCTTGAAGTGCAAGAGTACAGGGGTTATAGCCTTTGAAAGGCAATATAAATACCGCACTTCGATTTCCCCTCTGAGCTAAGAGGATTTGTGGTTGAAAAGGAAAGGACTGGGAATGGGGAGGTTCTTTATTAAATATCATTAAAGAATATTTTGAGGGTTTTGGAATTTCATCCCACTGTGTCTCAGCAGCACTTGTTACCCACCCCGGGTACCAGGGGAAAACAGCAATTGTTCTGAGCTCGATGTTATATAAGAAGATTCCCAAAACAGCACTGTGGACCAAACCCTGTCCATGTTCAGTCTGGCTGGAGCGCATGCATTCCTGTCTTTGGACAAAGCCATTTCCTGTGAGCTCGCTGAATGTGATGGATTGAACAGATTGTGGCAACAGATGGGGAAAAATAACCATCTGATTTTGACATAATGCTGAGAAATAGACTCAATGAACAATAATTAGAAAAAGCCATACCCAGCCAGAGGAGACAGTGTCAGAGCAGCAAGCTTGGCTGCAAGTCAGAAGAGGTGCAAACACAGAACTGGGGGCTGGGGGAGCAACCCCGATATAAGAAGGATGTAGAAAATGAATTTTGAGATAGAAAAGCACCTATTGTAAAGGCTATGCAGTCTCTCCAGAGGAGTGAGGGTTAATTGGTAACCTTGAGCTTTCTGTGATATCTCTGAGCTAGGTACGTCAGCCAGTTCTATAATGTGTAAAACCTGGGAAGGACTGCAGGAAGTGCCTGGGGGCACTCGCATGTGGTTACAATGACACAGCAGTGCAGGAGTCCTAGAAATGCCCGCCTGTGTGTGGTCATCATGTCAGGGGCTGTGGAGAGGTGGGCGTTGCGGGCAGAGGGTCCTTTGCTCTACTGGCATCTCATTGTCCTTCAGAGGGGTGCTTTCTGTGTTTGTTTTTGATATTTTTGTATGTTTTTAAAGCAGTATAATAAAATTTAAATAGAGATTAAATGCAGTGTTTAACTCAGCGTATGGCCTTACGTAAGCACTTGCTTGAAATAAAAAGTATCTGCAAGCCAGGTACAGTGGTGCACACCCGTCATCCCAGTACTTGGAAGGCTGAGACAGGAGGATCACAGGCTCTAGATCAGCCTCAGCAACTTAACAAGATTGTTTCAAAATAAAAAATAAGCAGGGTGTGGTGGCACACGCTCTTAATCCTAGTACTTGGGAGGCTGAGACCGGAGGATTCGGGTTTGCGGCCAGCCTCAGCTACTTAGTGAGGCCCTCCGAAACTTAGTGAGACCCTGTTTCAAACTAAAGAATAAAAAATAGGACAAGGGGTGTAGCTTGGAGGTAGAATGCCCCTGGGTTCAATCTCCAGTACTGCAATAAATAAATAAATAAATAAATAAATAAATAAATAAATAAATAAAAATAAAAAGGTCTGAGGGTGTTGTTCAGCGGTAGAGCACCCCTGTGTTTGATCCTCAGTAACACATACACACACACGCACACACACATGCACACAGTCTGTGGTCATCCTCAGGGAGTTGTCCTGGTAGCTGGTAGATGAATGGATGCATGGAGCCTCCAGCTGTCAATTGGATCTGCAATGTCCTCCGAAGGCCACGTGTTGAAGGCTTGGTCCTCAGCCCGAGGTGGCTTTGGGAGACGATGACACCTTGAGGAGGTAGGACCGAGGGGGAAGAAGTTAGTCACCGCACAGGCGTGCCCTGGAAGAGGATGCTGGGCCTCTGGCCCCTGTCCCCTCCTTGCTTCCCAGCCCTCCACGACACATTCCTCCATGATGTGCTCTGCTGCCACAGGCCTAAAGCACCTGGGCCAAGCAACTAGTTTGAACCCTCTGAAGCCATGAGCCAAAGCAAACCTTTCCTCCTTAAACATTGTTTCTCTCAAGTATTTTGTCATAATGACAGAAACCAATACTAATACTAATCACTAATACTCCTCCTAAACTCACAGAGATTCTTAGAAAAACCCTTTGTTTAGAGTTTTTCTAATAATCTCTAGGACCTAGACAGAGCCAAGAGGAGGAAGGAGCTGAGATACACCCACCCTACGCTGTAACTGAGGAAAGTCAATAAACAGAAGCTGCCTCTCTTGACTCATATGAGTTTGGAACCTGAGAATCACCTTTTTATTTATTTATTTTTACTAATTTTTTTCTGGTACTGGGTATGGAACCCAGGGGCCTTCTACCTCCCGGATATACCCCCGGGCCTATTTTATATTTTATTTGGAAACAGAGTCTCACTAAGTTTCTGAGAGCCTCACTAAGTAGCTGAGGCTGGCTTTGAACCTGTGATCCTCCTGTCTCAGCCTCCCAAGTACTGGGATTACAAGTGTGCGCCACCATGCCCAACCTCACCTTTTTATTTATTTATTTATTTATTTTTAGGTATAGGGGATTGAACACAGGGGCATTCTACCTCCAAGCTACACCCCCAGCCCTATTTTTTTCTTTTGAAATAGTTGCTGAGGGTCTCACTAAGTTGCTGAGGCTGACCTTGAATCTGTGATTCTCCTGTCTCAGCCTCCCAACTACTGAGATTATAGGTATGCACTCACTTTTTTTTTTTTTTTTTTTTTGCGGTACTGGGGATTGAACTCAGGGGCATTCTACCTTCGAGCTATACCCCCAGCCCTATTTTTTTATTCTTTATTTTGAAACCGAGTCTCACTAAGTTTCGGAGGTCCTCACTAGGTAGCTGAGGCTGGCCTCGAACCCGGATCCTCCGGTCTCAGCCTCCCGAATGCTGGGATTACAAGCGTGCGCCACCACGCCCGGCTTGCACTCACTTTTTGAAAGTATGATGGAAATTTACAATTAAATGAACACATCTCCAGTTTCACCTGGCAGCTACTGCCTTGGGTCATTAAATAGTATTAGGTGCATTTAATTAATTTAATTATAAACACAACAAGAGTAAGACCATCCATATTATGTCTAAAGAAGAGCACATAGGAACCAATAAATAAATAAGCAAGCAAATCGAAGTATCCCTATTTAAAAAGCACTGGAAAACTAGGTGCAGTTCAATCCCTAGTACCCCACCCCTCTGCACTGTAAACATACCACCACCACCAAAGAGAGAGGGGAGGGGGGCAGGAGCAGGGGCAAGCAGGGTCCTGGAATTGCCAAGGACCAATCAGGGCTCTGCTAGGGTTTTGTTTTGTGGTACTGGGGATGAATCCAGAAGCACTCTAACTCCTGAGCTATACCTCCAGCTCTTTTTATTTTTTATTTTGAAACAGGATCACAAAAGTTGCTAGAGTCTCACTAAGTTACCCAGTCTGGCCTCAAACCTATGATCCACAGTGTCTCAACTATTGGAATTACAGGTGTATACCACCTCGCCTGGCTCCCAGGAAGTTTTGAGTTACCTCGAGGGAGGCCTCAGAGCTAAAAGAAAAAAAAAAAAAAAAAAATCCACCCACCCAGATAAAAGAATACAGAGGAAATGTAGATAACCACAAAGCAGTCAAATATTTACCCAAACACTACGCTCAAGAGTCTCAGAAGGCCGGGCGTGGTGGCGCACGCTTGTAATCCCAGCATTCGGGAGGCTGAGACCGGAGGATCCGGGTTCGCAGCCAGCCTCAGCTACCTAGTGAGGCACTCCGCAACTTAGTGAGACTCGGTTTCAAAATAAAGAATAAAAAAAATAGGGCTGGGGGTATAGCTCGGAGGTAGAATGCCTCTGAGTTCAATCCCCAGTGCCGCAAAAAAAAAAAAAAAAAGAGTCTCAGAAAGCTGGAAAGCAGGGGATCTAGAGGCCCAATAGTATTAAAGAAGTAATATACAAGGTTTTTATTTTCAGTGAGAACACAATGATGATCCAGGTGTGGTTGCACATGCTTGTAATTCCAGCACATGGGAGGCTGAGACAGGAGGATCGTAGACTCAAGGCCAGCCTCAGCAACTTAATGAGACCCTGTTTCAAAATAAAAATTAAAATAGGACTGGGGGTGTAGCTCAGGAGTAGAATGTTCAATACCCTGGACCACAGAGGCAAAAAGAATGCGATTCTCTTATTCTCTGAATGGCTGTGTAACCAGTGCAGAGCCGGAATCACTCCATCTCCTGCCCCGGGCCCATGGCACCTCTCCTGCCAGCAAGGCCCACAGGTGGCCATGTCTCCCTCGCTGCAGGGCTGCCCCAACTCCCGGGGCACTGGCCCAGTGCGTGGTTGGCATGGTTACCCGGGTTTGTCCAGACGTTTCTCTGTGTGTGCAGGCAGCATTGGTTGTGGCCTCTCCCCACGGGCTGGAACATGTGAAAAAAATTAAAATGGGTGCAAGACACTCTATGGACATTGGAATGCGGGGCTCCAAACCAAGCCTAGAAAGGCTCCAACCCGAGAGGTACAAATACAGCTCATTTGCTCCCTCCTCTGTGAGCTGGGGACAATGCGACCTGCCCTCTGAGCTCCATTTCCCAGGAACTCAAGCCCTGGGGTTGTCAGGAACAGGAGTCAGCCTGCAGGCAGCAGCTGCCCCCCAGGATGTGCCAGTAGGATTTCTTTCTTTCTTTCTTTCTTTCTTTTTTTTTTTTTTTGGTACTAGGGTTTGAACCCAGGGGCATTCTACTTCTGAGCTACACCCCAAGCCCTTTTTATTTTTTATTTTGAAGCAGGGTCTTGCTAAGTTGCTGAGGCTGGCATCAAACCTGCAATCCTCCTGTCTCAGCCTCCCAGGTACTGGGATTCTCTGCCTGGCTCTATGGGCTCTTTTGGTGTCGCTTTTCCTGGCCCATGGGGTTTAGTGATCACACACTTCTTCTTTTTTGGTATGGAAGGTGACATCCAGTTGAAGGACAACAAGCTACCTGCCAGTCCTGGTCTGTCTGTAATGGCGTGCCTAATGTACCCCCCAAAATAAGGTAATATAAAATCCAGGTTCTTGATATTGTAAAAAAAGAATTTTAACACATATCATTTACAACATCTGGCAGGTTTAATTTAAGGAAAAACTGGGAAGGAAAAACTTGGATGCAGAGGACAAAAAAGGAAAAGGGAGACAGGGGTCCCCCACGACCAAGTCCTAGGGCATGTTTCCCCGATCACGAGCAAGCGCCAAGAGAGAGAACACGTGGAAATCCAGGGGGTATATGAGAGGGCGGGGTCCTCATTTCCAGCCCCTCTCTCTCAGGTTTCAAGTATTCGATAGGTTGAGCTCCAGGTGAGAGCTGGCTCCTCCTCTTTCCAGGTGTGTGCTGCTTTAGGTGGGCTGGGCTCTTCCGGGCTGTATGTCTCTCTTGGGCTGAACCAAAGGAAAAACTCCCAAGGGGTGGAGTTTTGGATTAACACTCTCCAGATTTTTAAAAAAGGCTAAAAACTATATTTTTATGAATTCTCCCGATACCTCCTTCTACCTCACATTCCACTTCTAAGCTACCTCATCATGTCTACTTCTGTCAATGTTATACTTGAACTAAATCAACTTCTATCCTAGCCAAACCACTGTATTTTACGTTATTTTTATTATGCAGAAAACACACACTGCCCTTCCTTATTTACCCTCAGGCTCTCATATATCTAGGAATAAGTTGTTTTATCTGCCCATTTCTCCACTGGGGAACTCTCCTCACCTGATCCTGCAGTTCTCTGAGATTCTAGAACATAGATTCCAAAAGTTATTGGCTACCATCCTCTTTTGAGGAAAAAAAAATTACTGGACTCTTTCACCACCACCACCTATTTTTATTCAACACTGGGGACATCTTGAGGCCTCAGAATCCTTTGTGGCTGAGGCAAGCATGCTGTGGCATATACCCTGTGATCCCAAGTTCTGGGGAGGCTGAGACAAGAGGATTGCAGATTAAAGACCAGCCTCAACAATTTAGTGAGACCCTATTTCAAAATAAAAAATAAACTGGGCATGGTGGCACATGCTTATAATCCCAGTAGCCAGCTTCAGCAACTTAGTGAGACCCTCTTTCAAAATAAAAACTAGAGCTGGGCATGGTGGCGCATGCTTGTAATCCCAGTACTTGGGAGGCTGAAATAGGAGGATCCAGGTTCGCAGCCAGCCTCAGCAACTTAGTGAGGTTCTCTGCAACTTAGTGAGACCCTGTTTCAAAATAAAGAATAAAAAATAGGGCTAGGGGTGTAGCTCGGAGATAGAATGCCCCTGGGTTCCATCCCCAGTACCGCAAAAAAAAAAAAAAAAAAAAAAAAGAAACTAAAAAAGAGCTGGAGGTATAGCTCAGAGGTAGAAAGCCCCTGAGTTAAGTCCCCAGTACCAAATAAATTAAATAAAAAGAAAAAGAAGGGTGTAAATCAGAGATAGAAAGTTCCTGGGTTTAATCGCCATTCACACACACACACACACACACACACACACACACCAGAAGCCAGGTGTGGTGGTGTGCACCTGTAATCCCAGTTCTTGATAGGCCAAGTCAGGAGGATCACAGGTTCAAGGCTAGCCTCAGCAACTCAGCAAGACTCTCAACAACTTAGACCCAGTTTAAAAATAACAAATTAAAAAATGGGCTGGCAGTGTAGCTTGGAGATACAATACCCCTGGCTTCAATCCCTAGTACCACTAATAAAATAATAATAATAATAATAATAATAAATGATTTGTGTATTTGTGGCTTCCCTCTTCCAGCAGAAGCAGGTGCTCTTGGTATGCCCGAGGGTGACCACTGAGCTACATCCCCAGCCTCATGTTGGGGTTCATTTTACTATTCTTACACATATGCTCAAAAGGTACCATGAATCAAAGTTAAATAATGACATGACAAACTGGGTCACTTTGGGGGGCAGCCCATCACTCTTGAGTGAAGGGGACCAGAAATGAAGCTTCCCATGGACTGGGCAGCTGCAGTGGGTTTTTTTGGAGGTTTTGTTTTGTTTCTTTCTTTCTCCTTGAACATGATAGAAATTAGCTAGAGTACTTTAGGATTTTTTTTTTTTCCCTATGGTGCTGGGGATTGAGCCCAGGGGCTTTCTACCTCTGAGCCACATGCCCAGTACTATTTTATCTTTTACTTCAAGACGGGGTCTTACTAAGTTGATGAGGGCCTCACTAAATTGCTTGCATCAAAACTGTAATCCTCCTGTGTCAGATTCCTAGCTCTTTTTTTTCAAGAGGAAGAATACAGCTTTTGCACTTTTTATATTTTTATTAGTGCATTGCAATTATGCATCATAGTAAGGTTTGATATAATACAAACATACATGCACTTAGCTCTTAGTTTACTTCCCTCCACATCCCACCGGCTCCCGACTCCTCCCTCCCTGCACATATTAGTAAAACCAGTAGTAATACCTGTGGTTTAGGAATCGTGAAGGTCATGAGACCAAAAGTGTGAGCGCTGGGCAGCTATGCCAATCTCTTCTTTGTCCTGGGCTAGCCTCTGCTAGTCAGAGTCTAAAAGCCAGAGGAGGTTTCAGCAGGCACTGAAAAGCCCCACCTGCCCACCAGCTGCAAGTCCCCTCCAGATGTTCTGAGGTGACCCCAGATCTGTCTAGACACTGGCCCGGAGGAGCAGGCTCTTGCAGAGGCAGCAGGCTCCTCTGACAGGGAGATCTGTCAGAAAGTGCTCACAGTGAGCAGAAATCTACTTTCTTGTCTAATTTCTACCCATCTGTCCTCTTTCTTTTGTTTTGTTTTGTTTTCAGTACTAGGGATTGAACTCAGGGGCATTCTACCTCCGAGCTATACCCCCAGCCCTATTTTTTATTCTTTATTTTGAAACCGAGTCTCACTAAGTTGCGGAGTGCCTCACTAGGTAGCTGAGGCTGGCCGTGAACCCGGATCCTCAGGTCTCAGCTTCCCGAATGCTGGGATTACAAGCGTGCGCCACCACGCCCGGCTCTGTCCTCTTTCTGCCCTTCATAATCCTATAGGACAATCCTTCTCTGGACAGTTTTGCAAATATCTGGATTCTGCTGTCTGGTGCTCAATATGGAAAAGGTTCTTGGTGTGTCACCTACCCTCTCAGACATGCTGATGGCTGCCTTCACTGCCAAGCAATGGTACTATATTACAGACGGACCTTACCTGAGAAGAAGAAAGGAGCGCCACCTTTGGTCTCTGTATGCACCCTTCTCAGAGCATGGGACACTGCTAAATCAGCCCTGTCCTAATCCATTTCCATTACACTGTAATCCATATGGAACGAGGGACATGGATTCACAGAATCCTCTAATTGGAAGAGAACTTGGATAAGAATCTCTAATTCTGAAGCTGGACGAGGTGGCACATGCTTGTAATCCCAGTACTTATGAGGCTGAGACAGAAAGATCCCAGGTTCGAAGCCAGCCCCAGCAATTTAGCAAGACTCCATTTCCAAATAAGAAATAAAATCAGGCTGGAGAGCTGGGTGTGGTGGCTCACGCTTGTAATCCCAGTACTTGGGAGGCTTGAGACCAGAGGATCCGGGTTCGCAGCCAGCCTCAGCTACTTAGTGAGGCATTCTGCAACTTAGTGAGACCCTGTTTTAAAATAAAGAATAAAAAAGTAAGACTGGGGGTGTAACTCAGAGGCAGAATACCCCTGAGTTCAATCCCCAGAACTACAAAAAAAAAAAAAAAAAAAGTATAACTTGGAGGCAGAATGCCTCTAGGTTCATTTCCTAGTGCCATAAGTAAATAAATAAATAAATAAATAAATAAATAAATATCTCTACTTTTTCCCTATGCAGTCACCAGCCCTGGATGCTGGGCACACAGGCTTCAGGCCCTCCCTCAGCGTCTTCACAACCTTCCCGGGCTGAAAGGCTGAAAGCTCCAGCAGGGACTACCTGGCCCTGGGCATTTGATCATTTAGGAACCGCCTCCTCGGCTAACTGCTTTCAGCAGCGGGTGGTGACCTGGAAGTCAGCCTCAGCTCTGGACCTGGACAGAGCCGGTCCTGGACTGCCCACCTGGACTATCATGGTCACTTCTGTCTAGGGCAGAAGGCATGGGTCTCGTGTAGTGTTAATCTTTTTTTTTTTTTTTTTTTTGAGCCCAGAAGTAGTTTAATACTTACACTGAGCTATACCCTCAGCTCTTTTTATGTGTTTTTGTTATTTTGGGGAAAAGGATCTCATTAAGTTGCTGAGGTTGGCTTCAAACCTGCTATCCTCCCATCTCAGCCTCCCAAGTACTGGGATTGCAGATGTGCACCATCACCAACTCCATCATCATCTGTGTGTGTGTGTGTGTGTGTGTGTGTGTGTGTGTGTGTGTGTGTGTTCTGCAGATTGAACTGAGGGGCATTTTACCTCTGAGCTACACCTCCAGCCCCATTTAAAAAAAAAAAATTTTTTTTTGAAACAAGGTCTCACTAAGTTGCAGAGGGCCTAAGTTCCCGGTGCTTAGCTGAGGACCTGCGATCTTCCGGTACTGAGATTACAAGCATGTGCTACCACACCTGGCTCCCAGCATCAACTTTTGAGACCCCCTGCTCCCCAAACCTGTGGGTTAGTCACAAACGAGTCTCACCAGGGGTAGCGTGGGGACCCTTTGCCATCTGGTATGGAAACCGGGGAACATTTAGCAAAGGGTTTGCACCAGGTGCAGAAAAAACAAGACCTCCGGAGGTGCCTGCACTCCTCACGCTGGGAAATGGGAAGAACCAGGCCTAGAATGTTCCTGCCCAAGGTCCTGGGTGGCTACATGAGTTGCCCACATCAAGTCAGGTCCTGGCAGAGCTGGTCAGGGCCCGAGTGCAGGAAACCTCGGGGCAGTTGGGAGGAGCCTGGGAAGGGTAGGCTCAGTCCAGGCCCCCCCCCAAAGGGACACTGATCATTAGGAGGCCTGTGGAAGGGCACCTAGCGCTGGCAGTCAGTGTTTTACTCGGCAGAGACCTGGCTTGGGTAGGGGGAGGCCTCTGGGCCCGGCCTTGAGGCCTCGGGGGAGGGGAGAAAGGGGGGGGAGGAGAAGAGAAGGGGGAAGGTAGAGAGGGCACGGGAGGTTTAGCGCGGAGGGAAGGAGGGCCGAGGCGTGCTAGGAAGGTGGAGAAAGGGGAGGGAACAGGGGAGGGAGGCAAAGTGTGGTCGGGGAGAGAGGAGACGGGCGGAGGGGAAGGGGAGGGGCGAGGGGGAGGGGAGGGGCCTGCGTGCCCGCCCCGCGCCTCCGTCCTCGCGCCGGCCTCCGCGCCCTCTCGCCGTAGCATCCCGTCCTCCCGGCCTCCCCGCCGCCCCTCCGGAGCCCCGGGCCTCCGCCGCCGCCGCCATTCTTGGCGCCGATCTCGCAGACTCAGCCGCCGAGAGCCACCGCGGCGGAACGGGCGCCAGGTAAGCTGAGGCCGGCGCGGGAGGGCGGGCGCGTGGGGCGGGCAGGTGCGCGGGGGCGGCCAGGGCCCCTCCTTGCACCCGGTCACCCCAGGTCCTTCCTGCAGCCCCCCCTTGAGCCCCCGAAGCCCTGGGGGGGGTCTCCTGGACCCCCTGGAGTGCTCCCGGGCTCCTCTCCAGCCTCTCCCAGAACACCACCTGGAACCCCTAGCCGAACCCCCGAACCTTCGGACCCCCTGGGGCCCGATCCCTCCCTGGGCTCCTCCCCTTCTCGGTTCCGGCCGGGCCCGGCGCGGCGCGCGGGTGGCTCTCCCAGTGCTAGCGCCGGCAAGCAGTAGACCCGGGTCGGCCCGGTGGGTCAGGGCAGGCTGCGGCCACCCGGGCTCCAGGCCCCCGCCGGCTTCTATTTTGGTGGTGGAGGCCGCGGCCTCTGTGCACTCAGACAGGTGGGGTGGGTCAGGCCGCCGCCGCCGGGTCGTCGCCGCGGTGGCAGTGGGCACTGTAGGCCGTCGCTACACTGAGGCTTCATACTGTTTTATTCTAGAACTGCCCGGAACCACAAGCCTTAGCCGGTGCTGCACCTGTTGCAGGCGCCGGATGAGCTGCAAGGGGCTGGGTGTGCTGGGGTTTGCCAGTGAAAACAGGCGGAGCCCACAGCTGGTCTCGCTTTTTACTTGATTCAGTATTTTGGAGGGTGGGTGGATGCACGGGAGCCTGTAGATGCACCGTCGCTTCACACGAGGCCTGTGGTGGTGTCCAGTCCTGCTTTCAGGAACATTGTGTCGCATGAAGAGGCTGGGCTTTTGTTTTGAAAACCTCACTGTGCGTTGGGCACATCCCAGGCCCGTGGGTGGCCAGGCCCTTTTTGGACCTGGGGCCTGTGTCCAGCCACCTGACCCTGTTGAGTCTTTTCAAGTCCACAGACGCCACCAAACGGAAGTTTCCTTTCCAGGGGGTGAAATGACACCAATGGCCTGTCACCTCATATGTCCCCCAGGCCTAGAGCCTGCCTACTGGCTGCCCAAGCAAGGTTATTTGGGAATGTTTACTGTGTCCCAGAAACAAGCACCCTGGGCCAGCGCCGGGGGAAGATCCTGGTACACACCATAATGCCCTGATTGTCACTTTGACCGTTGGTGTCTGTGCACATCATGTCTTGGTAATCGTCAGTGGAGAAGAAGAAAGCAGGCCTGCTCAGTTCTCCAACACAGGGGAGGGGACGCTTCTGTGTGCAAGAACTGGCCTCCCGGAAGGCTAGTCTTTCAGACTGATAAAAGTGTCTACAGTGCATGCATCAAAACAAGTAAATACTGCTGGTACCAGTGGTACCAGGAGCAGCCCTGCCCGGGGTCCCTTTCTTGTACCGTGTTTTGAGACCTCAAGCTGGCGCAGGAGTGATGGAGGATTCCTATGGGGAGCAAATTGTCTCTCCCTAAAGGCCTTTCTGTCTACCCTCTGAAATAGACACATGGAGTCTCTCTGTCTACCAACCCACCTGCCTAAATGCAGCGCTACAGAGACCCTCCCCTGGGGGGCTAGGGTCCCGGCAGGTGGTGGCCTGCCCAGGGCCGAGGTTTGGGGTACATGCATTGCCTGTGCTGCCCAGCCATTCAGTGGGTTGGGGCCAGGGAGCTGTCCTTGATTACATCATCCACTTGTTTTTGTTTTTGTTTTTCAGTACTGGGGATTAAACTCAGGGGCATTCTACCTCCGAGCTATACTCCCAGCCCTATTTTTTATTCTTTATTTTGAAACCGAGTCTCTAAGTTGCAGAGTGTCTCACTAGGTAGCTGAGGCTGGCCGCGAACCCGGATCCTCCAGTCTCAGCCTCCTGAATGCTGGGATTACAAGCGTGCGCCACCACGCCCGGCTTACATCATCCACTTGTGGATTGCCCAAAGCAGGTGTCCAGAGCTGCCTTCTCCATGCCGTGTATGGTGTGGCCAGTGCTTAGGACTGTGTACTAATAGCCAGCGTGGAGGGAAGGAGGCAGGAAACCAACACAATCAATAAAGCAAAGATCAATGGTTTTCTCCATCCCTGTGCTGTGCTTCTGGAGGGAGCCGGCCCAAGGGAGGGCTGGGTAGGGATGGGGTGTGGCCAACAGTCTCTTGGCTCCTTTATCTGAGTAACTGTGCTTGAGCTGGGACCCTTATTTACCCCCAAGGGGGGCATCCCCAGTACCCTAGTTAACCCTGCCATGCCCTGGTAGGAAATTTGTTTCCTGACTGTTCTGTAATTTAGAGCAAACCTCCCCTTTCACATTAAGAATTTGCTTGGTTGAAAGGACTCTTGGAGCCCTGTATGAGCGCACCCCTGTAATCTTGGTATTTGGGAGGCTGAGACAGGGGGATTGCACGTTTGAGGTCAGCCTAAGCAGCTGAGCAAGACCCTGTTTCAAAATTTAAAAAAATAAAAAGGCCTAGGGGTGTAGCTCAGAGGTAGAATGCCTTTGGGATCAGCCCCAGTAATTTTGCTCCCCTGGGAGAACACTTAGGAACTCTTGGGCTGGTGGTGCAGCCTCTGAGTCCTCTTGCTCGGGCTAATGTGCCCCAAGTCCCCCAGCTCCCAGGATTTTCCAGGAGTGACAGCATGCCTGTGCGGATGGATGGCTGGTAGCCCAGGGTCATGGCTGTTTTCTCTTGAATGGTGACAATTGTAGGAGAAAGAACAGAAGAAGAGGATGAGAAGGAAGGAGGCAGATGTGGGGGAAGGCCTCTTCCCCTGCCCTTGGTCTCTTCTGGGTTGGGCAGGTGCATCTGAGACATCTCTGCCCATGCTATCTCCCTTAAGGCCCATGGTGGGCCCTGGGTGACTGCATGGCCCAAAGCCGGGCTGGTCCTGCAAGCTCTGCAGGGCAAGGTGTGACTCTTCTGTCAAGAGGTGACACAGGAAAAGTGGAGATTTGTTAGAAAATACCTGCTGGCTCATTTGTGAGGGCTGAGCCAGGAAGCCTCCCCTGATACTGGATGGAGTTTGCTGACGCTTCAATCCAGGGCATCTTGGGGATGAGCAGATGGGCCGCTTTGCTTTGTACTCTCCCTTTCCAGCTCCTGTGACCCTTCCTGAGCACCTCTGTGTCTCCTTGGAGCTGCCACACCTGGCTGCTTCCTACTGCCCCAGGGCCTTGACAGCAGCCATACAAACACCTCCTTGCAAGGGCTGGTGTAAGCCTTGGAGTAACAGGGTCCTGTGGCTTGGTTTAAACTCTCAGAGGCTGCCCATGAGCTCAGCAATTGCACCCCTCCTTTGTGTCACCTCTAAGCGGCACCCTGAGACTGCAGGTGTTAGACAGAGCCTGATCCAGGGGCATTGGTCAGATCCACAGTGGCCCCAAGAATGGCCACTTGCAGAATTAGGACGTGTAGGAGACAACTGGACGTTTGTTGGCTGGATGATGATTTAAGGAATTACTTAATGACAGCAGTGTGGTTATTAGCAATAACATGCTGAGTGTTTGCAGATGAAACCAGAAGATGTTCAGGATCTGCCTCAGATCAGAGTAAGGGTGAGGGCTTGTCTGTGGGTGCACAGTTTGAGGTCTGGTTGAGAGTACCTGGTTTCATCATTCTGTTTTGAGCACTTGTGTACACTTTTTGAAATGGGAGTGGTGGTACATGTCTGGAACCCAATACTTGGGAGACTAGGACAGGAGGATCACAGGGTGAGACCAGCCTCAGCAACTTAACAAGACTCTGTTTCAAAATAAAGAATAAAATAAAGAGGGAAGGGGGAGAAAGAAAGAAATATTCCATAATTAAAAGCTAATAATAATCTAGGAACCCCAGACTTTCCCCACCCCCAAACATGCCATCAGGTCCTTTGCTTCCTGAAACAGTTCAATGTTCTACTTTAAGACGTGCCAATATGTGAATGTGAGAGCATCGCCCCTGTGTTAGCTAGCTTTTGCTACTGGAACAAAATACCCTGGAGAAACAACGGAAGGATTTATTTGGGTTCTTGGGTTCAAGATCTCCATCCACAGTGGCCTGGCTCTGCTGCTTGTGGCAGAGCATCATGGTGGAAGAGGGGTGGAGCTGCTCAGCTCAGGACAGTCAGAAAGCAGAAGGGCTTTGGCACAAAATACAGTCCCTTGGCACTCACCCTCTCAGTTCTTCCAACTTGGCCCACCTCCTACGGTTTCTGCCTCCTCCTAGACTAATCAGCTAGAACCAGTCAGCAAATGAGTCCTTTGTGATAATCACTTCCCAGAGCCCTGCCTCTGGACATGGCTACTCAGGTGCCTGGGACCAAGCCTTCAGCACCTGAGCCTTTTTTTTTTTTTTTTTGCGGTACTGGGGATTGAACTCAGGGGCATTCTACCTCCGAGCTACACCCTCAGCCCTATTTTTTATTCTTTATTTTGAAACTGAGTCTCACTAAGTTGCGGAGTGCCTCACTAGGTAGCTGAGGCTGACCTCGAACCCAGAACCTCTGGTCTCAGCCTCCCGAATGCTGGGATTACAAGCGTGCGCCACCACGCCTGGCTTGCACCTGAGCCTTTGGGAGACAGTCCAGATCCAGACATGGCAGCCCCTTTGTGTGGAATTTGTAGGGCGGTGCCTTTACACACACTCGAGAGACTTAGGCATGGAAACACACACGTGTGTATCACACACTTACTTGTGTATCTGGAAGAACAACCCAGATACTGGGTTCAACAACCCAGAACAACTGTGTTCAGCAGTTCAGCATCTGCCTGGACCAGGGCCAGGAAGTGCCCAACTCGGGGGACAGCCCTGTAGGAGGCAGCACAGCTGCAGTGAGAAAGGGAAAGGAACTGTGTGTGTGTGTGTGTGTGTGTGTGTGTGTGTACATGACAGTGCGTGAATGTGTGAGTATTTGAGTGTGCACATGTACATGCGTAGAGATGGATGTCATTGCAGTTAGCAAATGCTTCTGCTTACGTGATGCTGTCAGTGGGTCAGTAGTTGTTGACCTTGGCTGTGTGCATATGTATGAGCACGTGTTTGAGTGCATGCATGTGCATACCTATGAGTGCCTGTTTGTGTATGTGCATAAATATGAGTACGTTTGAGTGTGCACATGTACATATGTATGAGTATGTGTTTGAGTGTGAGCATGTGCAAATGTATGAATATGTGAGTATGCACATGTACATACATATGAGTGCATGTTCGTGTGCATGTGTGTACATATGAGCGTGTGTTTGAGTGCACCTGTGCATACGTATGAGTGTGCATGTATGATACATGGGTGTGTACATGTGCGTATGTGTGAGTGCATGTGTGTATGTCTGTATATTTGTATTTTAGCAAGTATGTGAAAGAGTGGGTGTAACTGCATGTGAAAGCGTGTTTTAGTGTGTGAGTGTGTATCTCAGAGTGAACAGGTGGAAGTACATGAGCGTGAGTGTGTGATTGTGTGTGGAGGGTGAGTATTGGAAACAGAGTAGGAATGTGTATTTGAGTGTGCACATGCAAGTGTGAGTGTGTTTGGGGAGAGGAGGAGGGAACCTATGCATTTGTCCTCTGCATACTTCTGTATGGTTTATTTCTGATATATTGGAATATTTTTGAAATTATAAAATTAACCTTAAAAGGGGCATCCATGAGGTCACCAGTTTCATTGGGCACTTTAGGTCGAAGTTGATTTGTTGAGACTGATGGCGCTGCACAGTTAGCAGCAAATGCTTTGGCTTACATGAGGCAGTTGGTGGGTCAGTAGTTGTTGACTCCGGCTGTGTGCTTCATGGGCCCTGAGACGGTGGAGTCCCATGTCCTGCCCGCAGCAGTGGGGGAGATGAGACCCTAAAGATCAACCATAGCATCATTACAGATGAGGGCCCGGCTTCTTTTTAATTAAAAAAAAAAATCAGCTGGGCGTGGTGGCTCACACTTGTAATCCCAGTACTTGGGAGGCTGAGACAGGAGGATAGCAGGTTCCTGGCCAGCCTCAGCTACTTAGGCCCTTCACAATTTAGTGAGACTCTGTTTCAAAATCAAGAATAAAAAAACAGGACTGGGGGTGTAGCTTGGAGGTAGAATGCCCCTGGGTTCAATCCCCAGTTCCACAAAAAAAAAGAAAAAAAAAAGAAAAAAAAATCCTGACTTACTGCAAGAAATTGAAGGATTTGCTTTATTGTGGAGTACAGGTGTTTGGCCCTTTTGTTGAGAGTTGGTGTCTTGTGCTGTCATTCGGTTTCCAGGGCCTGGGAGGCCCAGCAGGTGTAGCAGTGATGCTGCGGTTCCGGGGCTGCTCAGAGCTCCCCAGAATGCGTGAGATACTACTGGTGTGGGCTGGACCCACCTGAAGAAGCACCGCTCAGTCCCCGGCAAACACCGCTGGACCACCGGGCCCTGTTCCCCCCCCCGCCCCCCCCGTGCAGTCTTATGCATCTCCCTCCACTGACCTGAGCTCCAGCAGGTCAGGGCCATCTGGCTCTTGGCTCCCTGCTGTCCCCAGCTTCCAATAAACATTTGCTGGAGATACAGCAAAATTCCACCAAATGGGCGGGTTTGCGAGGGCAAAAGGCATTTAGGTGCAGCAGTGCCCTCTTATCCATGGCTTCACGTTCTACCATCTCAGTTACTCGCCAACAACAGTGCTCTAAAAGTTATGGGAAATTCATAAACAATTTGTCAGTGTCCTATAATTTTTATCATAGCATATTGTTGCCATGGTTTAATTTTATTATTAGTTATTGTTAATCTCTTACTGTGCCTAATCTGTAAGTTAAAATTATAGGGATGTAAATGGAGGGAAAAAAAGGCATGTGCAGGGTTTTGTCTGTGGCTGGTTTTGTGCCAGTGCTATGGAGTCGAGTTGTTGACCCAGAGACCACCCGGTCCTGAGCATCCTGCAGAATTTCCTCTGGCTCCTTCGTAGTCAACTTCACCTCCCAATTACTGATTTGTTTAGATTAGATTTCTTTCTTCAGGGGTTTTATAGTAGAAGCATTCAGTCATCCACCCTCATCCTCGAGGGGTATGTCCACGACCCTAGTGGCTGCCCGAAACCATAGCTAGTACCAAATCCTACTTACACTGTAGATGCCTACCCATGGTAAAGTTTAACTTACAAATTAGGTACAGTACGAGGTTAATGACTAATAATAAAATAGAACAACTACCTAGCTATACCACTCTTGGGTATCTTTCCAAAGGGACTGAAATCAGAAAAATATAGTAATATATGCATATCCATGTTTATAGCATCACAATTCACAGTAGCCAAATGATGGAACCAACCTAAGTGTCCATCAACAGATGAATAGATTACAAAATTATGGGATATACACACAATGGAGTTCTACTCAGCAATCAAGAAGAACAAAATAATGTCATTTGCAGGAAAATGGATGGACCCAGAGAACAGTATGTTAAGTGAGATTAGCCAGTCACAGAAAATGAAGGGTCATATGTTTTCTCTCATATATGGAAGCTAGGGATATCAGGGAGACTTCAAATAATGGAGGAGAAACTTCAGTGGAGCTAGGAAGGTGGGTTAGGGAAAGGGGAGTGGGAGAGGGAGGATCAGTGAAGGAATCACTTCCATTGACATTGTGTACATATGTGAGAATACCAATGTCAGTCTCAATACTCTGTATGGGGAAGGCGGGAATGGGGAGGGAGGCAGGGGAAAGCCCACCAAGTGCATATGTCACTATCACTTTTTTTTTTCCCGGCGGTACTGGGGATTGAACGCAGGGCCATTCTACCTCCAAGCTACACCCCCAGTCCTGTTTTTTATTCTTTATTTTGAAATAGGATCTTACTAAGTTGCAGAGGGCCTCACTAAATAGCTAAGGCTGGCTGAGAACCCAGATCCTCCCATCTCAGCCTCCCAAGTACTGCGAACACGGATCTTCCCATCTCAGCTTCCCAAGTACTGGGATTACAAGTGTGTGCCATCATGCCCAGCTTACTATCCCTATTAACTACGTTATGATGTGAGACTATAATGTACCAATAAAAATATAAAAGACCAACTATAAAAATACATGGTGTAAAAGGTATGTGTGTTCCTTTATCAAAATAACTTAGCAACCTCAGTGCATGAGTTTTCTTAAGTCTAGACTTCCACCTTTTTATTTATTTATTTATTTTTTTGTGGTACTGGGGATTGAACTCAGGGGCATTCTACCTCTGAGCTATACCCCCAGCCCTATTTTTTATTCTTTATTTTGAAACAGGGTCTCACTAAGTTGCGGAGTGCCTCACTAGGTAGCTGAGGCTGGCGGCGAACCCGGATCCTCCGGTCTCAGCCTCCCAAATGCTGGGATTACAAGCGTGCGCCACCACGCCCGGCTGACTTCCACCTTTTTAAAGGAAGCACTTCGTGACTTCTTTTTTGTATATTCATATTGCCAGCATTATTACTCTTGTGCTTTGGGGCCATCATTAAGTAGAACCAGGGTTGGCTGAACACCAACACTGGGATATTGTGACGGTTGATCTAATCACTGACATGACTGCTAGTGACTAACCAGGCAGGTAGCACACACAGTGTGGATCCGCTGGACAGAGGGATGGATCTTGACCCAGGTGGGATGGAGTGGGATGGCCTGAGATCTCATTGTGATGCTCAGGATGGTGTGCAATTTAAATCTTACGAGTTGTTTATTTCTGGAAATTTCCATTAATATTTTTGGACCATGGTGTACTATGGGTAACTGAAACTGCAGAAAGCAAACTGGGGACGAGGGGGTGACCGCTGTAGATTTTATACTTCTTTGTGTCTAGTTTCTTTACTTTCCATAATGTTTCTGACATTCTTCCATATTGCTTCTGTGTATATCAGGACGTGATGTCTTTTGATTGCTGAGTGGTATTTTATTGTATGATTGTAACCGTGGTTTGTTTATTCACCTGCTGGTAGATGTTTGGATTGTTTCCTATTAAAAGGGTTATGAGCTAAAACTCCACAACAGAAAGATAAACAAACAATAAAATGTGAGTAAACATGGCAGCAAAGAAGAAACACAGGTGACCAAGAAGCCTGTGGGAAGATGTTCAGCATCATTAGTACCTGGAGTAATGCAGATCAGTCACCACCAGGTACCATGCCACACCCGCTAGAATGGCTTTAAATACAAAGGAAAATAACATGTGTCTGTCAGTCTGTTCATTTGAGCCATTCTGCTGAATGTCCATTGTGTTTCGTGTAGGTTTTAGCTCTGCATCTTCTCATGCACTACTTGTAAAAATTTGGGGGCAAGTGTTCTGTGAAGATCTTCATGCTTTTTGTTTTGTTTCATTTTTTTCTGTTCTGGGGTTTAAACCTAGAGGCATTCTACCTCCATGCTATACCCCCAGCCCTTTTTGTTGTTCATTTTTGAAGTAGGGTCTTACTAAATTACTGAGGCTGGCCTCAAATCTGCAATTCTCCTATCCTAGCCTCCCAAGTTATGGGATTATAAGCATATGCCAAGCCACAGTGCTTGGCTCAGATCTGCACACTTTTTTTATTTGGGTCATTGTCTTATATTTGAGTTACAAGAGTTCTTTACATATTTGGGGAGCAAATTCTTTGCCAGATATTTGTATTGCGAATGTTTTCTCTCAACCTGTTTCTTACCCTTTTTTTATTATTATTAATGATGTCTTTCAGTGGGTAGGCTTTTAAGTTTTGACTAAGCCCAGTTGTTTTAATAGTTTATGCTTTGGGGGTCCTGTTTAAGAAAACTTTGTCTAACCCTGAGTCATGAAGATTTTCTCCTGTTTCCCTCTGAAAATGTCATACTTACAACTAGTATGTTAAATCCATTTTGAATTAATCTTTAACTAAAAGAGCTGGGGATTGAGATTCGTTTAGCATGTGTGTATCCAGTCATCCCAGCACCATTTATTAAAATAATCCTGTTCTTTCCACATTGAAGTGCCTTGGCACCGTGTTTGAAGTCATTGACTGTCTTCGCTCTGTGTCTGGATTCTCTCCATTGTGGCTTGTCCCCACCGGCCCCAGCACCTGCCTTCCCGATGGCTTCTCCATTGTATGGGACAGGTAGTGTGACAGCCTTGCCCCCTTTTCAAAAGTATATGGTCAGCTCAAATTCTTTGCATTTCCCTGTGTCCTTAGTCTGTCAGTTTCTACAGAAAGCTTGGATTTTGACTGGGGTTGCATTAAGTCCTTAAGTGGGGGTGGGGGAAGTGGACATTGTGGCAGTGTTCAGTCTTGTGACCAATGAACATGGACATCTGTTTTCATCTTCCTTGGTTTCTCTGAGTGAGGTTTTGTGTTTGTGAGTGTCTAGGCCTCGTATGTCTTACCAAATTTATTCCTAAGTGTTTTGTGTTTATGAATTGGATTTGTAAAAAAAAAAAAAATTCCATTTGTTTATTGCTGGTACATAGAAATCCAGCTATTGTTTATCTCTGACTCTTCAAAATTCACTCAAGTAGCTGTTTTTTCTATTCTCATAAGATTTCCACATACATAATCTTGACCATGAGGAATAAAAAGCCATTTTGCTTCTTTCTTTCCAGTTGTAATGCTTTTCTCTTCTTTTATGTGATTGTCTAGGATATAACCTAGTATCGGGTTTAACAGAAGTGATGAAGTGGACATTCTTCTCTGTTCCCCATCTTAGGAAGAAAGTTTTTTTTTATTAAATATGGTATTAGGTGAAAATTTCATATAGATGCCTTTTGTGAGGATGAGGTAGTTTTTAGTTTACTGAGAGTGTTTATCATGAATAGAGGTTGAATTTTGTCTTGTATTTTTTATGTATTTCCTAAGATGATCATACAGTTTTTTAAAAGTTTGTAGATATGGATGGTGATTTACATTATTTATTTACTTTTGATCCTGGAGATTGAACCTGGGGTGTTCTACGTCTGAGCTACACCCTAAGCCCTGTTTTATTTTTTATTTTGAAACAGGATCTCATTAAGTTGCTGAAACTGGCATTGAACTTGAAATCTGTTGTCTGGAGCTCAGGACAGTGACCCACAGGGGTGAGGGCCATGGGTGGCTCTCCTTCCCCTGTTGGTCTCTATTTCCCTGCTTTTCTGCAGTAACACTTGTAATGGAAATAGTAAGGGAGAAATCAAAGAGAAAGCCTGAAAACCATGACTCTAGATCACACACACGTGTGCACAGGCCCACACCATACCTCATACAGCACACACGTGTACCACCACATATACCCCACCCCACAGTTCACCACATACCACACACTTATATACACCACACCACACATGTACATACCACACAAAGCATATGCCACATACTACGTACATGCACACACCACATCACACACAGCACACATGTGCACCACCACATATACCCCACCCCATAATTCACCACACACAGCCTGTATGACACACCACGTACATATACCCACCACAACATACACTAAACACACCATGCAAAGCATATGCCACATACCACGTATATATACCTACCACACTACACATGTACACACCACACCATACACATATACCAAGTATACCACACGTATACATCCCTACCCCCTGCACATATACCCAAGGCACTATACCACAAACATACACAGACTACAACACACACATACACTCCTCACTATGTAATATACACCAAACACATACACTTGCCAGACATACTTACCACCCCATGGTTCACCATATACACACACCAAATACACCACAGACCACAGACAGACTGAATACATACACATACCACACACATACCCTCATAGCATGCATGTGCACACATCACACACTCCACCCACAAATGCACACCATTCATGCACACAGCACACCACACAATATACACTATACAAACACACCCTCTCCACACAGCACATCACATACACACGTGCATGCATATACTCAAATATCACACACCTACATGTGTATACCATGTGTCCCACACAGGCCACACACTTCATGCATGCACAGTCCACTCGGAAGAGGCCTATCATGCTCTGGCCAGACTTGTCACGTGTGCCTTGTTTGCAGAGCAGGTGGTGCCCGTCAGTTCTGCCTTCCAGGGCAGTGGGGGTTCGGTGTGGGTACCACGGGGGAGGGGAAGGCTGCGGGGTGGTGAGCTGACGTGACTCTTTTAACATCCCTCATGGCAAAGCTTGAGCTGGGATGCTTGTGGAACTCAGGGTCACGCTTGAAACCAGACCGTACAGAGGTTTCATGGCGTGTATAACATTGCCAACAATTTTTTATAATAATATGAAAACTTCATGCCCACTGGGAAGTTGGCTGTGCAGGTGTCTCTCGCCTGGCAGCTTTCAACTGTGACAGTGACCCACAGCATGTTGAATTGTGATGTGCACATGCACACTCACATATGCACTCACACACGCACCACAAAGCCAAAGTTTTGTTAGTAACCATCATCTCTGCCTATATGGGGCACACTCTAATATTCTTATCCATTTGCATTTATAAAGTTGTTCTTACCACCACCACCACCCCAACTGAAAAATACTGACATATGTGGCATATGGTCCAAGGTCACTTATGGACATTAATTTTTTTTATTTTTGGGTGCTGGGGATTGAATCCAGGGACATTCTACCTCTGAGTTACACCCCCAGCCATTTCTAATTTTTATTTAGAAACAGGGCTGGCTAGCCGGGCGTGGTGGCGCAAGCTTGTAATCCCAGCATTTGGGAGGCTGAGACCGGAGGATCCGGGTATGTGGCCAGCCTCAGCTACCTAATGAGGCACTCCGCAACTTAGTGAGACCCGGTTTCAAAATAAAGAATAAAAAAATAGGGCTGGGGGTATAGCTCGGAGGTAGAATGCCTCTGAGTTCAATTCCTAGTACCGCAAAAAAAAAAAAAAGAAACAGGACTGGCTAAGCTACTGAGGCTGTCCTTGAAACTGCAGTCCTGTTGTCTTAGCCTACCAAGTCCTGGGATGACAGGTGCTCGCCACTGTGCCTGGTGGGACATTTTAAAACTTCATGTTGAGCCTGGTGTGGTGGCACACACTTGTTATCCCAGTACTTGGGAGGCTGAGATAGGAGGATCACAGGTTCAAGGACAGCCTCAGAAAGTAGTGAGACTCTCATCAACCTAGTGAGACCCTGTTTCCAAATATGAAATAAAATTGGACGGGGGTTATAGCTCAAAGGTAGAATGCCTCTGGGTTTAATCCCCAGTACTGCAAAGAGAACAAAAAAAACCCCCAAACAAACAAACAAAAACTTCAGCTGGGCGTAGTGGCGCATGCTCGTAATAGCAGTACTTGGGAGACTGAGACCGGAGGATCCGGGTTCGTGGCCAGCCTCAGCTACTTAGTGAGGCCCTGTTTCAAAATAAAGAAAAAAAATTAGGGCTGGGGGTGTAGCTTGGAGGTAGAATGCCCCTGGGTTCAATCCCCAGTACCACAAAACAACAGCAACAACAAAAACCCCCTCATGTTGAGTCGGCATGTGGGTGCTGCGTTCTTCTAATTTCCACATTGGCTGACTCGTCACGGTGGGCCTTCGCCCTTGGCCTTCCTCTGCACCACTCACCTCCTCGAGCCTCCTGGGACTGAGCCTGTGTGGAGCCTTCTGTGGAGCAGGGCAGGGAAACTGGGTCAAAATGAAGCTCTGAGCAGGCGGAATTGGATCTCTGGCTTGTGTTTGGAAGCGGAGCAATCAGTAGCTTAGGTTTCCAGCGAGAAATCTCATCAAGCCGCTCCGCTTCCTCCAGCCACCTCCCCTGGTGCTGGTGGGTGGGGTCTCTCTGGGTGCTCCCTGCAATCCTCCCTGTCCCTCACAGGTGCACTGGTCAGCAGAGCTTGGCTTTCGCCAGCTAGGCAAAACCAGGGAGGAGGTGAGAACACAGCTTTAAAATAGATTCCAATCACAGACCCCCCTTTATTTACAAGTAACTGCTCCGTGACTCTGGAAGCCCTTATTTCCACCGCAAGAGCTGTTGTGCAATAAAAACGTTCATCTCTGTGGAGAAGATGGCAGGCGAAGGGCAGAGGAGACCCAGCAGCGCCTGCCCTCGGCAGCACACTAGAATCCAGTGCCGCCTCACTCGGTCACTCGGGCGAGTTTCTAGCACTTATGTGTGGTCCCTAAAGATGGGAAGACTCTACTTCTCCCAGACAGCCACATTCATCAACCACGAGGCTGAGGTCCTTGCTGTGTTTTACCCTCCCCAGCCTGCTGGCCCAGGGGACCATCTTTGCTGTTCTGGGAAGTGGTTCTTGCTTCACTAAAAACGTTTTCAGCAAAGTTATTATCATTATTATTATTTTTTGGTGGTACTGGGAACTGATCTCCGGGGCATTCTGCCTCTGAGCTACACCCCCAACCCTTTTTATTTTGAAACAGGGTCTCGCTATTTTGCCAAGACTTGTCTCAAACCTGCAATCCTCCTGTCTCAGCCTCCCAAGTCCTGGGGTTACAGCATGCTTGCGCCACTACACCCAGCGCATCTCACTCGTCTTTTCTGAGGACACTTGTGGGTTTTGGACGAACCATTTCATGATCCTTCCCTGAACCACACACAACTGTAAAGAGTTTTTCTGCCAACAAGGCCACTTCTGAAGGTTGTGGTGGTGGCCCTGTCCCTTCACCCCCTTCCTAGGCTCGGCGCCAGGCTGCTGCCCTGCTGGGCGGGGACGGGGCTGGCAGGCGGTCACCTTCCCTGCATGGATTTCAGCATGACTTTATCAGCAGGAAAAGGGAAGCAATGTTGCAGTTTGCACAGGCAGGAGCTGTTGGGACGGGTGGAAACTCGCCACTCAGTGAGGTTGCTGCAGGTTGACTCAGAGGAAATGGAGAAGGAGGCGGCTGTCTATTTCATGTCAGTTTTTCTTTCCATTGGTGGGACCTTTAAGCTGTGTCTCTACACAAATACCTGTTGAATCACTGGTGTGACAGGAAGTGTGAGGGGCTGACTCACTTTTCCTTATTTTAATGGCATTTTTATTGTGCAGAAAGTGGAGAAAGCAGCAAAGTGCTTCCACCCCTTGCTGGGCCCGAGCCACAGACGTGCCTTTCCGAGGCTTTCTCTTGTGTGTGCCACTTACAGACACACGAGTGTACAAGGGTCAAGCACACACTCCACACGTCTGCAGAGCTGTGGTCACTCAGACAGTTTTGTGACTTGTTTTACTCGCTTACCACTGTGTCCCACACTGAGGCCTGCCTGGCCCTGGGAGCACCCCCCCACGCCCTTCAGCCCCCACTGCATCCTCGACTGTTTAACCCAGGGACATTCTACCCCTGAGCGACACACACGGCCCTTTTATTGTAAAGCAGGGTCTCACTAAATTGCTGAGGGCCTCACTAAATTGCTGAGATTGGCCTTGAATCTGCAACCCTCCTATCTCAGCTTCCCAAACACTGGGTTTACAGGCATGTGTAACCTGGCTTCCCTGACAGCATTTCTTGGTGAATATTGTTCAGCATTGGTCAGCTTGGCTGTTCCAGCCCAGACACCTGCCTGTGTGACGTGGAATGGCCCCTGTGAATAGTGGAGTCCAGAAAAAGAAACTGATGGTATCTGTAGGCCCACAGACATGCATGTGTGTGTGTGTGTGTGTTGTGTGCGCATGTTTTGTGTGTGTTTCTGTGTTGTGTGCGCGCATGTGTGTGTTGTGTGTGCGTGTTGTGCGTGTGTGCATGTTGTGTGTGTTGTATGTGTGTGCACACTGCGTGTGTGCATGTTGTGTGTATGTTGTGTGTGCATGTTTCGTGTGCATATTGTGTGTGTTTGTGTGTGCATATGTGTGTTGTGTGTGCGCACATGTTGTGTGTGTATGTGTGCGCGCACGTGTGCCTGCCTGTACTAAGGTGCACACAGCAAGGCAGAGGTCTGCATTCCAAAAGGTTCTCCTGGATTTAGAAGGCTTTGCTTATTAGGAGGCTGGCTGAACCTGTTCTCCAGAAACCTCAATTGTATTTTTAGCCAAAAGATAAAGCCCACCCTCGCTCCTCTGCTGTGCCTGTAGCTTGTCTTTAATGAAGCGCGTGGGGGATTTGCCTGGGTGCGCGGCCTGTGAGCTGGCTTCTCTGGGAGTTAGTTTTCTGGCTCTCGGTCTCTGGTCATGAGTGTGCTGGGCTGACTGTCCTGTGCCCAGATGGATGTTCATAGGCACGGCCTCTCAGCAGAGGTGTGCTGACTGCCACCAGGATGTCCCTAAGAGTCACGCTCTGCCGGGAAGGGGTGGGTACAGGCCTGAGGGGTGGGACCTTTGCCATGTCACTGATCGTGTCAGTCAGGATCCTCTGGAGAGACAAAGCCTGCAGGGTGTCTATATATACAGAGATTGGACAGGACTGCTGTGATTATGGAGATACAAGTCCAGAATCTGCAGCTGGGCCAGCCAGCAGGAACCCAGGCAGGGGTTGCAGTAGGTGACAGAATTTCCTCCTCCTCAGGGGAGGTCAGTCTTGGCTCTCTGTTCAGGCCTTCAACTGATTAGAGGCAGCCCACCCACTGTGTGTGGTGCATCATCTGCTTTGTTTGCAGCCTGTATTATTAGGAGGAGCTGACTCCTTAGATGCTTTAGGGGGTGGTTTCTGTTGTTCTCCCCCAACAATGGCTTTGCTTCCCTGACTGGTGTGGCAGTGTCCAGACACACTAGAGATATTTATTAGCAGAAAACTTTGGAGCTCTGCGTCCCTGGTATCCGCCCCCCCCCCCACGCTGGGAAGATATACTTGTGTGTCATTTTCCTCCCCGCATTGGGAGCTGCTGGAGTGGCCTCCCATCTGACCTGTATGTCAGACTCTTAATATGACAATAAATAATGTTCTCGAGACGGAAATGGCATGACCTGGCATTCTAGGGTATTCTGATGTCTGCAAAAAAGTTTGGACCTGAGCTGCCCAGTGAGTAAACAGCAGAGGGGTTGCGGAGCATCCCAGAGCTGATGAAGGAGGCTCCTGTCCTCCTGTTCTGTCAGGTGCAGTGTGGGTGGTGAGTGAGTGGATAGTGAATAGAGCTGGACATAGCACATGCCTGTCATCCCAGTGCTTGAGAGGCTGAGAAAGGAGGATTACAGGTTCAAAGCTAGCCTCAGAAAGATAGTGAGATCCTCAGCCACTAAGTGAGACTCTCTCAAAACAAAAAATAAAGAGGGCTGAGGGTATAGCTCAGGTAGCATGCCCCTTGGGTTCAATATCCAGTACCACACAAAAAATAAATAAATAAAAAAGGACTGGGTCAGAGCTCAGTGGTAGAGTGCACAGAATTCAATCTGCCGTAACCCCAACACACACACACACACACACACACACACACACACACACACAGTCTCTCTCTCTCTCTCTCTCTCTCTCTCTGAATAATCAAGTGAGAATGGGTGAGGAGGCCGGCCCAGGTTGGAGCTCCACGTTGGGGCAGGTGCTGGGCTGGAACACTGCTGTGGCCCAGGAGCCCTGTGCACGGGGTGGCAGAAGCAGCTCTTTTTGTGTGCCCCAAGTCCTGCCTGAGGCGCAGAGAGGCCTCGCCCACCAGCCTCGGGACTTCCTGCCCATCTTCAGTGTTGCCGCTTCTCAGAAAGCCCAGCCTTTCCAGGTAGTCAAGGACGTGCCAGGGCACCTGACAGCCTGTCACCTGGATGCAGGTTCCTCCTGTGGCAGGGACGTGCCACATCTCCACCTGAGAGCTTCCTTGGTGGGCCCAGTGACCACTCGGGCTCAGTGTGGCAGCTTCTGGTGTTGCCTACAGCTCTCTTCCCTCAATGTCCTGAATCAAAAGCCGCTGATGTTCTAGGAAGTGCCTTCTGGTACTTTCCAAGGCAGGGCACTGGTGACTTACAACTGGAATCTCCGGTTTTGACCCCAACTTGACCTTTCATTGCAGGAAGGTCTGCCCAGGAGAATGTGTAGAGAGGCCAAGTGCTGTTTGGCCTTTTTTTCTTTTTTGAGGGTTAGGAGAAGCCTGGGAGGTATGTCTTGGCAATGTCATGTGCTAACCCTTATCCTTGCCCAGGAATCATAAAACTTGAATAAGACAATGAAGTGAAGTGCACCCATTTAAAAAGTAATCATCCAAGCTGGGTGTGGTGGCCACTCCTACAAGCCCAATACTTGGGAGACTGGATAGGAGGATTGCATGTTCAAGGTCAGCTTCAGCAACTTACCAATCCCCTGTTTCAACATAAAAAATAGAATGGGGCTGGGGTGTAGCTCAGAGGTAGAAATCTCCTGGACTCAATCCCCAGTACCATACACATGTCGTCATTGCCATCACCATCATCATGTACAGATTCTGAAGCTGGTTCTGATTCTGTGGATAACTTTAGTGCTCCTAACCACAGAGAAAGAAAGAGAAGTTAACTTGAAATGCAGCTTACGTAGGTTATTTACTGGGTTCTTTCACCCGTGTATACAAAGGAAGATGGCTGGAACTTAGGAGCTTAGAGACATACGGATGTGTTTATGTTTTTTGGTCCAGCATAATCTCTGGGATGCTCTTATTTGGACTGAGAAGCTAGTGATTTCTTAGCACAGCCTTGCACGCAGAGTTCAAGTGGAGGCTGACCACCACCGACATGCCTGGAATGTGCGGAGTAGATTATGCCTCACACTGGGTTCATCCTCAGGGTTATTGGCACCAGGTGTCTAGAATCTGCAGTCTGCATTTGAAGGTCGTTGAAGAGGGGGTTCTTGGCAGCTGGTAGGGGGTGGTGGAACCTGGTGCTGTGTGCTTCACGTTGGCATATCCTAAAGTAAAACAAGGGTTACTTAAACACAAGCACTGTGAGACTGAAACAGATCTGATGATAACCAAGATGGCTACTGAGTTACTAGCAGCATGGATTCACCAGACAAACGGAGATGCCTCACCGGGACAGAATAGGGTGGTATGAGACTTCATCATGTTACAAAGAATGGCACATAATTGGAAACTTAGGAACTGTTTATTTCTGGGATTTCCCATTAATATTTTTAGACTATGGCTTTGTACAGAAAGCAAAGTCTCAGATAAAAGAGGACTACTTTTGTTTTTTCGGTACTGGGGATTGAACTCAGGGGCATTCTACCTCCGAGCTATACTCCCAGCCCTATTTTATATTCTTTTTTTTTTGAAACCGAGTCTCACTAAGTTGCGGAGGGCCTCACAAGGTAGCTGAGGCTGGTGGGGAACCCGGATCCTCCGGTTTCAGCCTCCCAAATGCTGGGATTACAAGCGTGCGCCACCACGCCCGGCTCTTATTCTTTATTTTGAAACAGGGTCTCACTAAGTTGTGGAGGGCCTCACTAAGTAGCTGAGGCTGGCCATGAACCTAGATCCCAGTCTCAGCCTCCCAAGTACTGGGATTACACGTCAGGCTGAAAGAGGACTATTTATATGGCTTTAAGTGCAAGATGCTGGTTCAGGCCTGGAATGTATTTTTATTATTTTGTGGCTGCCTCGGTCTCAGTGGAAAACAATATCCATGATTCTTTTAAAGTCAAAAAGTTTGTATAAACGGACTCAGGGTCCCTGTTTCCTGTGTAATCACAGTAAGAAAGCAACTGTCCTGTGTGCCTGTGCGTGTGTACAGTAAGCATAGAGAAAATCTGGAACAGTACACACCTGTGATCCTTCTGTCTCAGCCTCCCAAGTACTGGGATTACAGGTGTGCACCACTGCACCCAGCTTATTTTTCCAGTTCAGGTTGTTTCAGGTAGTTGTTTTTATCACTCAATAGTGTTGTTATATTCTTGTGTGTGTGTGGTACTAGGTATTGACTCCCAGGGGCACTCTACCTCTGAGCTGTACCCCCAGCCTGATTTGATTTTTCTATTTGAAACAGGGTCTTACTAAGTTGCTGAGAGCCTCACTAAATTGCTGAAGCTGGTCTTGAACCTGCAATCCTCCTATTCAGCCTTCTAAGTACTGGGATTACCAGTGTGGGCCACCATGCCTGGCTTGTTATATTCTTGAATAGAGTTGTTGTAGACATCTGTGTAAATCCTTTCTGTGAGCCTGTGATTTCATTTCCTTAGAATGAGTGCCCAGGAGTGGGATTGTTGGGTCATATGGTAAATGTGTTTTTAGCTTAGTAAGAAACTGCCCAAATCTTTCCCCAGCAGCTGTACCATTTTATATCCTCATGTCCACCACACCTGGCATTGCTTGTTTTTTGTTTTGCTTTGTTTTGTTTTTTTAAGTTGTTCTAATATGTGTACAGTGTATCTTGCTGTTTTAGTTTGCATTTTCTAGTAGCCAATGATGTCTGCTGTCTTTTTTTTTTTTTTTTTTTTTTTTTTTTTTTTTTTTTTTTTTTTTTTTTTTTTTTTTTTTTTTTTTTTTTTTTTTGCAGTACTGGGGATTGAACTCAGGGGCATTCTACCTCCAAGCTACACCCCCAGTCCTATTTTTTATTCTTTATTTTGAAACAGGGTCTCACTAAATTGCGGAATGGCTGGCCTTGAACCCGGATCCTCCGATCTCATCCTTCCAAATGCTGAGATAACAAGCGTGTGCCACCATGCCCGGCTTTAGATGTCTTTTTATGAGCTTTGTCACCGGTATATGCCGATAAAGAATCTATTCAAGTCTTTTGCCTATAATTTAATTGGGTGTTTATTTTCTTGCTATTAAGTTTTGAGAGTTCTTTATTTGTTATAAATACAAGTTCCTTGTCAGATATGTAATTTGCAAATACTTTCTCCCAGTCTACAGCTTGTCTTTTAATTTTCTTACTTTTTACAAAGAAAGCAATTTTAATTATGATAACGGTCAACTTACAACTTACCTAATGTTAGAGAATACACAGAACTATGACTAATATGTTGTCAACCTGGTTCTTTCTGACTTTGCTAAACTCATTAGTTCTAAGAGCTTTTTTTTTGTACAAAAAAATCTTTGTCATTTTCTACGTAGGTGATCCCGTTGCCTGTGAATGGGTCATTTTGTTTCTCCTTTTCCAGTCTGTATGGCTTTTCTTTCTTTTTCGTGTCTTATCTTGCTAGCCAGTGCTCCCAGAGGAGTAGCGAGAGGGTGTCTTTGCCTTGGTCCTCACTCTAGGTGGGAAGCATCCATCTCTCAACCTAAAATCTGAGTCAGCCAAATGGGTTTTTCATAGATGCCTTTTGTAGGGTTGAGGGGGTTCCCTTCTACTCCTGTTTTGGTGGGAGATTTTTGTTTTGTTTTTAGTCATGAGTGGATGTTGGATTTTCAAATGCTTTTTCTACATAAATTGATAAGTTCCTGTTTTTTCCTTCTGTTAATGTGGCGGGTTGCAATTTATTGATTTTTGAATACTGAACCAGCCTTGTATAGTTATAGTTATTGAGAAATATGATCTTTTCCTCTAAGTTGTGGATTTTATGCACCTAGAGTTAGTTTATAGTATTTCCATATCTATGGGGTCTGTAGTGATCACTCCTTTTGGGGGGGGGGGGATGGGTACTGGGAATTGAACCCAGCGGCGTTTTCTCTTTGAGCTATACCTCCAGCTCTTTTTTATTTTGAAACAGGATTTTGCTAAAGGTGCAGAGTTGCTGAGGCTGTCCTCAAACCTGAAAACCTTCTGTCTCAGCCTCCCAAATACAAGAATTATTGGTGTGTACCACCACACCTGGCTTAACTCTTTTCATTTCTGACATTGGAAATGTATTAACATGTTGGGGGCGTGAGTGTGAGGCCTAGAGTTGTTACCGCTTTTCAGTTTTCAGGAAACTGGACCCTCTTGGTTTACGTGGTACCTCCCTGAGCAGAGACAAATGAGATGCAGTAGGAGAAACACTATGCCTTGAAGTCCTGTGTGGTGCATAAGGCAGGTGAGTTCAGGTGGGGCACCTCAGTGACTGTGTGGCTTTGGTGTCTCCTGAAGGGCCCGGTGGCACAGAAGCAGTTACATGCCAGGGGACCTGACTGGCTCTGTTCCAAAGGAAGAGGAGCCCTGAAGCCTGTGCCTAGAGGGTGGGTGAGATTTTCACTCCTCATTCATGGTGTTTGAGGCAAGTGTTCTGACTGGTATGTGAATAGGTTCAGATTTCTTTTTGTCTATTTCCAATAAAGGCCACATGTTAGCATACTTGAAAACCCCAAGCAGACAAGACCAAGTGGGGCCGGGTGTTTTAGTGCGGTACTCAAGTAGCGATTGCTTTGTTTTTTATCGGGTAGGGTCACAGGTGGTTGGTGGTATGCCCGTCAATGGGATATGTTGTCTACTTTTGTCTTGACATGTAAAGTAGAAGTTCTTTGAGTGACAGTGCTGTGCATTTTGGTTCCTGACCTAACATGTTGTAGCATCTTCCTCTGTGAGGGGAATGGTCATGGTTTTTCAGTAATTCTTTAAGCAAGATTAATTTTGCTTCATTTAATTAAAAAATCTGTGTTATGCTTCCTGTGCTTTTAAAAGAGGAGAGTGATTGATGAGCAATGCAAGGAAAGTAGGTTTTTGCAAATACAGAAAGTTTGCAAATCTGTACAGAGGAAATTGTGGGTCCGTGGGGACCTTGAGCCACGGGATGCCGAGTTGCAGGTGATGGGACAGCCAGGTCTGACACAGTGGCCAGCCTGCCTCTTCTGCGTCTTTCCATAAACAGTTCTGTGTGGCTATGGTCCCACACTGTCCTGTCTCAGGCTGTCCTTGTATTTTCGCTGTGCATCTGGGGTCACTGTACAGGTTTGTGTCTTGGGTGTAGTCATCTGATTATGTGGGAATGTTCCAGGTGAGGGAGCTGGAGCAAGGTGCTCCCCACTCTTGGCAGTCAGGAGCATCACTGTCTTGACATGAGGTCAGGAATGTGCTGGGAGCCAGCCTCCCCTCCATGGCCACTGTCTCAACCACAGTTCACAGGATTCATGACTCCGCCAAGGGTGACTGCACTCCCGACTTACAAAGTAACCCACGTTTCCTGAGGAAGTACCGATAAGTCAAAGAAGAGAAACTAAAGTCCCCTCCTCCATTGAGAGAGCTGTGCTTAAATGCACATGCGTCCCTTGATGTCTGCGAGGGGACTGGTTGGAGGACTCCTGGCCACCACCAAAATCCACCAATGCTCAAATCCCTTATGTAAAACAATGTAGCACTTACATAGACCCTACCCTGTCCTCCTGTGTGCTTCATACATCGTGTCTATCTGACTTGTAATACCTAGCACAATATAAATGATGTGTAAGTGGTTCTCACACTATTGTTTAGGCCATGAAGAGAAAGGGGGAAGTCTGCATATGTTCAGTGCAGATGCAGTTTTTCTGAGTATTTTCAGTCTGTGGTTGGCTGAGTTGTGGACGGCAGACCCTAGGATCCAGAAGCCTGACTGTC